>JAPMOB010251337.1:0-10439 GCA_029875015.1 Lepomis gibbosus
GGGGTCCTCCCCCAGAAGATTTTGAGCATTAAACACTTCATTTCCTGCATTCTGGTGAAGATTTCTCCCCTAATTTCTGCATTTTCTGCACCAATTTAGGGTGGAAATGCCAAAAAATTCAGGTGACAATTAAAAATATATAATTATAATAGAATACAATGTAGTGAGCTTCTCAGGCATATCATCGCTTCTGAGTCAACACACATGATTAAGTCTTACCTTCTCTTTTGTGGGGAAGTAACCTATTTAAATGTGTTTATGGCCCCTTTTCATCTGAGTGATAAATTAATCCGTTGTAATTCAGTAATTGACCAGACTTTAGCTCCTGTCAGTGTTTCCCACAGAATGACACTAACTGTGCTGCAGCTGTACAGCGTGCTAACCTCGAAAACCCAGCTGTATTTTCACATTAACTTAGCTCTCCTTATTGCTAGCCACCTTACATGCTTGCCAATAACTTCTAATTAACTTCCGACATTGTCTGCGTTGTGCACCTGTGGAGAGAGAGCAAGCGATAGATCGAGGGACGGGAGAGAGAGGCACGAGCGAGAGGATGTGCTCCGCGAATCCGTGCTGCCTGCAGCTCTGCAGTCAAATACAATTTCAAATAGGCCTGGTGAAAAAATCAATATGTTGCGGTCAGTGTTGATATTGTGGCGGGACGCCACAAATAAATGAACATATGGGAAACGCTGTAACTTATCTAGCCTACTTATGTTCAAAACTTTCTGCACCTCCAGAATCTCTCCCACAGATATGTGTTCTCTGACATGTAACGAAAAAAAGAGGTTATAGGAGACTAAAGTCATTCGCCTATTTAAAGAGAATTCATAATATTTTACTACATGCCCAGTACTGCATTATGTTACTGATTCGCTCGAAGTACCCCCTCGCCGCCTGACAGACAAAACTGAATGAGACCGAAATTAACCGACAACACCTGTGATCACTCAGAAAGCTCTCGAATAATTCCACACACCTTAACTTCAGCACCTCTGATAAAGTGCCGCTAACAGTCCCCAACAGAGCGAGACAGGGCTTCAGTTTTTAATTTATAGCCGAATGAAACAACCTATATGTCCACTTTGGCACAAACTGTCTGCAACTCACAGCGCGAGGAGGGTCGACGTCACTCGCTGGTGTCGCACCGAAGTTGCTTTCAGGGTGAGTCCGACAGACGAATATCCCTCTTGTAAATGTGTAACCACTGCGTTAACAAGACGTTCACGGCGTTTTCCTCAGAGAAATAAACACTTTTCCACTTAGAAAGAGAGCGTCAGTTTTCTAGAGTTAACACAGTAAACGCAATGTGGGTAAAATTTTAGAGATGATACTCTGATATCCTGTTTCCCATGAAGGCAGCACGAAGCTGCACCGCAAGTAGCTGATGGAGAAAAAAATGCACAGTCTCGTCCAGTCGCAGTGGACTAAACTGGCATGTTTTAATGTTGCAGACCACAATTTTTTGCAAGTAGTTCAAAGTTTAAACTTGTATTGTTGTGAATCTTAAGTGTAAACTCACCTTAGAATTTCCAATGAACAAACGCCCCCCAAAAGCAGCTCAACGCCCCCTTTCTAAAATATTGCTTCCAGCGCCCCCCATCGTCCTCGGAACGCCCCCTGGGGAGCGTTACCGCCCCCGTTGAGAAACACTGAATTAGAGCATTAGACTTGAGGGCTGGTGTAAACAGTAATCAGCCAGTTAAAGCTAGTGTAGCCATTTTATTTTAGTTTTATTTATTGTATTTGTAGAAGTTATTTTTACATCCTGATAGCAATCAATAATTGATCTATTGGCCGGTGACTGGAATGGGCAAGTTTTCAGCTTGATCGGCTGTGTCCAGTGCTTAACACGCATGCTGCGCAGCACCATGGTTCACAGACAGTAACCAACTATTGTCCCACATACACACAAACACACACACACGTGTGTTAAAACATGTCGGGTTGTCATGCTGGTGAAAACGGGTGAAAAAATTGCAAAATACGAGATTTTTTGGGGCGACAATTGCTGACGAACAAAGTCCCCAGAGCAGACAGATGCAGATGTCTGTAGGGAAAAGTAAGGTGAGCAGATAAAAGCAGTTATTTCAAAGTCAATGTTTTATGATGATACAGTTGAATGGACCACACAAAGAATAGACAATGTTTATTCCGGTGCTAATGGGGACCAGAAAATAGAAAAAAGGTAAAATTTCTAAAATTTCAAAAATGTTTATGCATACAGTCAATTATAGTATTTAGAATGACATTTTCTTCACAGTAAATCAGAATCTTGCAAGCCAGACTTAAATTGCAATTTTTGCATCTCTATTTATGTTAATAACATAAGAACAATGATTTCCAGAATTGTTTCAATGTAATTAATAGGGTCCGAGTGAAATGACTGGCTGGCCTACCTGCTTACCTGCTAGCACTCTGCTGTGCACTCGTTTCACAAGTTATAAAAAGCTAGTTTCACTGACGTTGCCTACCCCAGCTTCAAAGGACTGGTTCACTTTCTTGCAGAGAGTTACAAGAGACTTATACTACAATTTCATCTGTTCGCTAAATATGAATGCAGCCAGGCAGCTTAGCTTAGCAGGCGAAAAAAGCTAGCGTTCCTCTGTCCAAGCTAAGCTGACAGTTTCCTGTGTTTGACAAAATCTCAAAACTATTCCTTCAAGGTGCATATACATACTTGATGTAGGCATTACCCACAAACTAAATCCATGCCAACAATGCTCCGCCGGTCAGCTCAATAACAGTGAGAAACCAAATGCACAACCAGCTGTTTAAGTGTTCTTCTTGGCAGATATCTATAAAGATCCATCCTTATCTCCACACTTCATCACACTGTCTTCTTATTAGAAGTCAAACTCACTGTCTGCCAAGTGCTGGTCAGTCTGCAGTCTTGTGTCTATGTGTGTGTGTGTGTGTGTGTGTGTGTGTGTGTGTGTGTGTGTGTGTGTGTGCACTCAAGCATGATGATGAGTCTATACTGTCCAACTAGTGTATCTAAATGTCTAATTACCGGAGTTCAAGAGTTGCTACGGTTGATACTTGAGATCATAAACCCTTGTCTGACTCAATTAGATTCTCTACTTCCATTTGAGAGCAGTTTGCATTCTCAGCTGCGAGGAGCAGCACACAGAGGCTTACAAAACCATTTACAGAGTTGGAACAGTGTGTGAGATCTCTGCAGCGATTACGCAGGAACTTTGCGGGTCCACATCCTGTCCCACGACTCACTTTGTCAGAACAAGTCATCTCCACTATTGGGGTGTACTACTGTCATGCACAGTGAGTATAATGTAGTCAAAAACAATCGAAAACTAAATCTACACTCGCAAGATCACACATCCACTTCACAGAAGATGCAGAAAGTATACACAGAGGATACATTTCAGTCATATACTAAATTCTTCCCTAATAGCATAAATTGTTGATTTGTTGTCTATGATTACACACAGGGTTGGAAGTGTATATAAAAAAACTACTGCGCATCGCTGGGTGATTCTGTGCGCACTGATGAGAATTACCTCTCCATCAGCTAATAATCATCATTAAGTGGGTTGGCAATTAGGCAGAAACAAAAATAATTCCAAAATTGTATCAAGGAAAGGTTTTATAAGGTAGAAAATGATTCTGCTTGGAGATTAGGCAGAATCAAAAACAAAACAAGATTGTTAGCAGAAACTAATACATTATAAAACAAGATGAGAAATGTTTGAAGAGGCTTTCTTGGAGCAGATAAGTCCCCTGACACCAGGGAAACTTAACAATATTGCCTTGCCATAACTGCATTGGTTTAACTAAGAGCTGGGATGACTCACTTAAAATGCAGCCCCGATATATTAGACTTGACGTAGCGAGCTCAATATGTCAGAAACGGGCCGTCAGAATTAGTTACTGTTGACCTCAAAGTTTTAGGGATCGGGACCCTTAAATAATCAGCGCCGGCTGGCTGGCGGGTTGGCTGGCCACCCCCGAAGCTGGAAGTCCAAAATGTGGGATGAAAGGGCTATGATAGCGCAGTAGTACTGTAGAGAAGCAAACTGAACAATCAAGAGTATCTTAAATTATCTTTTGCAGGCTTTGATAGCTGCCATAGCCTTGAGGAAAAAAGCAAATAAATCTTTTGTTGATGCTGTAATGCTTTCAGTAATTGATCCAGGACATAGGAAATATAGCATTGGGAAGGGAAAGACACAAAAATGAACAACAGCTTAATGCAAAAACATTCACGATTCCAAGACAATAACCAACTGAATAAACAAGGCTCTGTTACACAGACTTCATCTGTTCTTGGATGAGGATTTTAAAATGTACCTTTTCTCCTTTCACGTCATATGAAACTAGTTAAACTTGACTGAAGAGGGCTTTAGAAACACATGGATTGATCAGAAATACAACAATGCCTCTGAATGCCCATCTCTATCCTTGGTAACAGTCTCAGAGCAATGCATCAATCAGAAAATCTGCTTCCAAAATGCACACAAGACAACTTGGTGCAGGCTGGCATCAATTCCCAGGCTCACAGGAGGTCTCGATTAAACTCAGCTGTGCGTCGGACGATGCTACAGTATGAGTCATCTGCTTAGTGTGCATGTGTGCGTGTTGGTGTCGGAGTACGCTTTTAAAGATTTTGCTTTGCTATAATCAAAGTACACTGGAATTCCCCATTAAACAAGATCCTCCTTTTAGAAGAAACAAAAAATCCATACACATAAGACGGGTTTTTCTGTGATCTAAGAAAAGAAAGCCACGTAAATCTGGTTCCTATCATTCCCAAAGGAATACCTCCTCTTCTTACAGATCTGAAAAAAGGGGGAAAAAGCCAAAACAGGGAAATGAAAAAAGAAACATTTGGATTTGGAGTGGCTGGAACTTCCTCTCAGCTTCACAGCCGTCAACAACATCTGCAACTGCCAACCCTGGACAGATGTCCAAGCAGAAATACTATCTCCGGGTGGGTAGGCGGGGTGGAGCTAAGGCATGGCTGCAACTAGCCTGTAAAGATGCCCAAAGACACAGCGGTGCCTGAGTGCGTGTTTAGTGTGGACTGGGAAAATGAACACACTGGCCTAAATATGTCTCACTGCAGTCATTAACTCTTAGTTACATATGTCTTTTATTTTACCTCTGAGTCTGAGGATTATTCTGATTTCAGATGGTTCTCTGCTCATAAAATGATTGAATAGACAACAGTGGGCTTGTGATACAAATCAAAAAATGTCAGGAGTTGAAATAGAAGCCAAAGAGTGTCATGCTTTGTTCCTCTATGATTTGTAAACTCTCACTGATTTTCAGAAACGTGCTCAGACTTTTGACAAGTGATATTACTATACATTACCGATGTATCAATCCCCTGTCTACACATTATTCTTTGAAATATTTTATTACACCTTATTAAAAATGTGTATGTCTCGCAAAACCCCCGACCATGTAACCTGGCCCACTGTTTTCCACACCATGACACCGTTTCCACACCAGAGCTCAACACCTGCATCCAATCAAACCCTCCCTTGCAGCTCCACAACTCCCACCAGCAGACTGGGAGTCAGATTCAGACTGGGCTCAGAGGTTTTATGACAAAACCAGCTTGACTTGAATTCTGATCCACAACCAGCAAATCAAAAGGAGACTGTTGACAAAAATAACAGCCGTAATTAAGAGTCAAGCCCCTTAAAAAATGAAAAGGAAGAAAATTCCACTGAAGGTTTTCTCTGTTCTCGAGCGCAAATCCAAAGTTGGCCTGCCTAATCGACAAAGGCATTTTTACAATGCCTGTAAATTTCATGATTTAAGATGATGACTTTATCGTGTTTCCAATTATCCTGTTTAATTCAATTGAGCCAAAGGAGATGATATACACAGGTTGTAAAACTCAACTAACAAAATATAACACTGCACAAAATACCCATCTTAACAAGCGATTAATTCTAGAATGGCAATTTGGTGAAAGCCACGACGTTTCTTAAATCAAATGTCAGTTTTTCAACACAACTTAAATGATACATCTTACTCTGTTTTTAGTTCTGGCACTCCCTTTTACATATACCATACAAAACGAAAATGCTTTAGAGATTAGATTTTGGAAGAAAAAGAAGCAGATATACTTCTTGTGCCTAGCTCAAGGGCACCAGGGCAGTGCTTAGGAGGTGAACTGGCACCTGTCCAGCTACCAGTCCACACTCTTTACTGACTGGCCACCGAACTGGCCACCGAAGCCTCAAACTTAGCTACAGCCACCCCCCTTTAACACTAAATAAGTCTGGATTACCAAAGTCCGACCTTTTTGCTTTGTTTCTTTCTGGGTTGGTGTATTTTACGAATACTTTTAGTAGCAGTGTTACTTATGTAAGCTGTTTTGCTATCATTCCCACGAAAAACAAGTTTTATTGTTCCCCAGCACCTCCGTTAATCAAATTATGCTTATTCTGATTATAATTCTACTATGTGTCAAATACCCTGATTAAGTTGTTTACCTGACAGAAGTTTTACATTAACCTGGTTGTGATTAACCCAGAGTTTGTGTAAACACAATAAAATTTGCCATCAGGATCCTGCTAAAGTTGAAACTGATGGACGATGAGCACTGTTGGCCTGGGACTAGTGACAGACCAGGCCTGCGCTGATGGTGAGTCACACTGACATGCATCTAAAACATCTGGTCCCTCTTACTCACACAGCCAGCGACCCCCAGGCTCTGCCCACACAGACAAAAGAGTACACCACTTAGGGTACCCTTCTCTGCACCGCTCCGAAATGCTGAGCTGCAAAGACACACATGCACACACACACACACACACCAACCCACACATTCAGAGCTAAGGATTCCCCGATCTGTGGCACTCCCCAGGCCATGATGCCACAAGGACACAAAGCAGACCACTACTCCTTTGAAACAGGATCCACCACTGGACCTCTAAATCCTTGACTGCTTACATACATCCTACTAAACATTGGTCATAAAACATCTTGTTTGTATCTTTTCATCTCATTTCTACCCCCTCGCCCCATCATGTTGTGAATCACAGGAATCTTAACAACCCCTCACCCAGTAGAAAAGAAAAATCTTGAGCAGAGAGAGAAAAAGGACAACGGAGTAACTCAGGTCACGGGCCAGCAGTTTGATTCCAGCACGTAACACACCCCGATTCTGTGATGTTAACCCTACAGATCGTTTTCAAGCATCTGCTTTGTGTGTAGCAATGACAAATGAAGAGACGGAGTCCTAGGACGCCAGACCTTTACCGAAGCTAACTGACAACAGGCATCGAAGGAGCTTATGTCTCCAGCACGAACGCACACAACTGTAAGAACGGCAACACTTCTAGAGCAACATGAGTTCAGAGGAGCTGAGGTCAAAACACATTAAATCATTAGTTCCCACTTTGGCTCGTCTTTATTACCTCACTTCATTCCCTACTTGTTTTGCCCTCTCTTTCTCATCCTCTCCTTAATCAACTCCTCCACACATCCTTCCTCCTCTTTGCACCATCCAACAGTACTGCTTGTACTTTCCCTAGTTCTGGACTGGTTCTGTGTTTACAGGTCGTGGCAGCACGGACCGAGGGACCAGTGCCGAGCTGGACTCGGTTCTGTGACCCAGTTCCCACACTGACCATGAACAATGCCGCTTGGGAGGGTCCAACAGATGCACTCCAACATGTGCTGACAGGAAGGGATGGCAGAGGTTCAACTAGAGGGAGGTGGGGGGGACATGCGTTTACACTCTACAATCACGTTCTAAACCCCCCGATGGGCGGCATTCAGGTTCATCATCTGTAAATGACGCAGGCGGATGACAGGATCAATAAATTTGGTGAAGCTTTATAGCCATCTCTTGAGATGTGTTGGATTTTTCAGAATGACACGGCATGGGTTTACAGCTATCTGACAGGGAGAGTTCACTAAAAACTGAGCTCACTCAGTGGATTTGCTGTTTAGGGTTAAGGTTTTATTACATTATTCTTCTTTCTTTCTGCTTTCACATATTTACAAAAGAGGTTGATAGCAAAGATTAATAAGGGGGAATGGGGGACATCCAAGGCCACTGTGGGCACATTGCCTAAGCCAGGGGTATTCAATTAAAATTCAAAGAGGTCTTATTAATGAAATTTTCCCGAAGCAAAGGTCCGGACCATAATAACAACTAACTTGCATTATCATTCAGTGCCATGACGTTAGTTGTATCAACATATGTTCAACTACTGACTGTCAAATCAAATAATATTTCAACAATATTTACTGTCAGTTTTCAAATCAAACTGGAGGGATAATAAATAATAACTCCTCTAATTATAAATTATAAATGTAAGTAAACTAAAATAAGGTGCTCAATTTCAGAAAAAAATGAAATAAAAAGTGTAGCTTGAAGTGACTGAAGTGTAGTCTCAACCAATTTTATAATAAACACCCAACACATCTTAAATGAACAGCTTTAATGCCTCCTCTGCTCAGTCTCTCTTATATAGGCGTACCACTTCGCTAATTTTCTCTCACTGCCCGTGAGAAGAATGTACATATAAGAATCTGTACATTCTTGATTAAAAGCCATGTGAAATCTCTTTTCTCTTTCGTCTCCTCTCTTAGTGTTTCCAGAATGTCTCTGCTGTATCTCACTCACAGACTCGACTCACAATGCTTTTCGGAATGCACAGATTTGATTGGCTGAGCAGCATCACATGAGACGATTGGAACACATGCTATTGGTCTGTTTCCTGGACCGCTAAACGAGTACAGTAAATGCTAGAAAAGCTGCACGGGTTAAAATAGAGATGCTTCGTCACAAGGTAGTAATTCTTGATAATAAATCGGTTGTAGTTCAGGGTCCGGAGAGGACGGCGTCTGGGTCCAGATCCGGACCACGATCCGCCAATGAATGACCTCTGTCATAAGCCAAACAGCTAGCAGAGGGCACCACCCACATTTTTTATTTTATGTGCCACTCGGTACCGTGTATTTAAAAAGAGTGTGTTTTTGTCCGATTCACAGCCCAACCTGTCTCAGTTTTCAAACATGAACAGGACAAAACATCTCTACCAGACGGTCTCCCCTATTGGCTTTCCTCTTCCCAACTTTTTTTCCTTTCTCCCCTCCTCCTCATCAGTCACTCCTTTCATCTTCCAATCCTCCATTTGGTCTACATCAGTGCCGGGTAAGATCAGAGCACAGAGGGAGAAGGGCACTAGATAAGAAGCTATGACAGACATGGAGGGCAGTAAAACACTAGTAATAGTTTCACGAGTCTGCCCTCTCTTCCGTCTGCATGAGAGCCTTTTTATAGGCTGGCAGGATCCAGTTTTGTTCAGACTTTCAGTTGGCACAGTGACACTGAGTTCAGGGCTGAGCTTGCATAGACTGACATGGATCCGGATACACAAACATCTGCAGCCAACTAAACAGACTTGATGGGTACGGACAGTCAGACAAACATATAAATTAATAGTGAGATGTGTGGAGCTCACTGTGCTGCTCACTGCATGCAGTACATATCCAGTTATAATATAGACCAAGCCTGTCTCCTGAACTACAGAGAATTTATTATGTCAGTAAAGCTGAATCAGGAATCAAACCCCTTAACCTTTAATAAGTCCCCAAATCCTCTCACGCATCTCTTACTGAAATAATCTTGAATCTGTTCTGGTGCATTATGCAACAGTAAGCAACACATGCTTAATACTCGTTAACTTACTGGACAGCATGATTTACTCAAACACTGACGCATGACTGATGACCTGCAAAAGAATGAAGACTAAGGATGACTGTCTAAATGCAACGTGACACCATTAATAAAAATTTTGTCCAGTAAATAAAAAGCAATTAGACTGTGGACAGTGGATTTGATTCTCAACAAATACTGCAGAGAGACACAAAATGAGAAAGGTGCACACAACTTTATTCATATAATAATTAGGAATGCAACGAATTATGATGAAATTAGTTGCCAACTAACTTCATTATCAATTACTTTATGATGTCATTGGGCAGTAGCAACAATGGTAACGATGGTGAACTGCATTTACAGAGATGACCTTTCCTGGCATGGGAGCACACCAGTTATACGAGCGCATCTGAGGAGGCATGTACCTTTGGCTCTCTGGATGATGAAGAGTCGTCTCGGTAAGATAGTTGGCAAAGCTGGCTAGCTTTATGTTAAAGCCATGTTATTTCACACTATGGTGCTGTGACGTTTTCTATACATTTTCTCCTGATCAATGGCTTATTCATTGTGCGGAGAGTAGCAAATAATTATTACTCAACATTAGTGGTGGGCATAGATTAATTTTTTTAATCTGAATTAATCTCACTGTAATCTTGAAATTAATCTAGATTAATCTAGATGAAAATGGCTTATTTGAATTCTGCCTTAGGCATTCAGAATATGTGTGCGAAACGGGTTTCAAGCCAGGTTTCAAGCCAGGTGGCGCATTAGACCAGGGGCTCATCTC
>JAPMOB010251340.1:0-23330 GCA_029875015.1 Lepomis gibbosus
GTAAAGAAAAATAGCACTATTATAAGTACTTGCATAAATGGATATTAAGTGTAAGAAGAATACAATTTTCTGCCCTTACAAGGCTCAGTATTTAAGTTATCTTGATTCCAGCAATTAGAGAATCCTCAAGTCAATATCAGTGTGGCATTTATGTAAGGTTAGGTTAACTTTATTGTCCCCAAGGGGAAATTCTGCTTAGCCACAGTGCAGTGTTGCTTCATAAAAAACATCACAAAAAGACATCACACATCACAAAATATATCAACAAGAACCTGAGAAGCATTGACATGTTGTACTTCACAAGAGGAAAATATAAACACAGAAGAAAAAGGACATTGTTGACAACATAGTTCTATGGATTGTAGTGCAAGTGCTAAAGTGCTTGTGTGGTTGTTACACATTGCTCCATTGAACTAAAGTTTGTGTAAAGTGCATATGCTAAGGTGCTAGGATGTTTTTTGCATGTTTTTTGCAACGATTTGACATTTATCGTGATAATTTTCAATATTGAATGATATAAAATGTTTTTATTTTGATAACATTTTAGCCATGTTGCCCAGTCCAGCAAAGAAAACAGTCAGTGTATGACCACTGGCCCGTGGTTGGTAACTTGCCTCGGGTCGAAGGCCATCTCCTGGGTTTTTTGGAAGTTTACAATTAGATGGTTGGTGTCACACCATTTAACAAATGTGTCTATTTCGTCTTGGTACACAGAGGAGTCCGTATCCTTGTACAAAAGGCTTAGGATCGCGGTATCATCAGCAAATTTCATTATATAGTTGTTAAAATGTGCTTAGAAGAAGTGCTTAGAAACAAAGTGCGAGATGCAAAGGATTGCGTTATCAGTGCTGTGTTCTTGCTTATAGGCAAACATCCTTCATGAGTCAAATTTTAAAACACAATTTCCTAAAGAGGTACTAAAGCCTGCAGTGCTGTATTCTTGAAACAACATGCTTGGACGTGTTTTCCAAAGGTGAGATGAAAAGACTGATAAATTGTTAAATATGTCTTCTTTCTTCAGACTTAAATCATCCAATCCACCAAAAAAACACCAAACAAGAGTCAACAGCAAAGAATAGCTGTTTGGCACTGTCAGAAAAGATTTGGCAAATTTTTCATGGGCGCAACCCACATACTCAGCTCTATTGCTCATCCCACAAATGCATTTTCTTTACATATGTGGCACCAGTTAAAAGGGAAATAATCAGGCTTTCAGAGGTATAAGATGTATTGCCAAGTAACATTGTTACAACAAATAAATAATCTACTAAACAAAATGTTCTTACTTTTTGTGTAGTTTAGTTTGAGAACCACTGCTCCAGAGAAAGAAATTGGCTGTAGGTGCTGTTTAAAGTTGAAACACCTGGGGGCACTGTTGGCCTGCCAAACTAATCCCCAACTAATGGGGATATCCCTCCCCTACTGTGTTCTCTCTGCCAAAACAGAGGATTATGTGCTCTCTGTGTTGCTCTTTCTGTTGCATGCAATGTCCTCTCCCATTTGTCCTCTTTTTATATTCCTCACAGAACACAAGATCATAAACCTTTTACAAATTACTTGTCCCCTTTCCTCACTAGCCAGGCCTTTACTCTCAGGAATGTCTCATCATCCACAACATCTGGTGTGCATGGTACAGCTCTGTATTATCTTAGGCTGACCCCATGCCCGCGTTGGATTGGTTAGAGGTTTGCTCAGCTTGGCATCTTGGCAGTTATTGTTGGTCAGATTGTTTCCTGTTAATGTCAGTTTCTCTTCTCAGGCTGTGCTCAAAGTCTTGTCTGTTCAGTTGTGATGGTTGAGTGCTGTGACTCTTGCTTCTCCAATATAAAAAGGATCTGTGGGGTTACCAGGGTGTTAGAGAGGACCAGACCAGATCTCTTTCTCAAAAATACAGCCTCTGAAGAGATTATCCCACACCCCTTTCTTTAATGTATTACGCGGCCAATACTAATTGTTGCTCTGTGTGTAACTAAAAGTTAACCAAGATACGAAACACGTTTGAAGGACAGGTAGTACAAAGTATTGGCAGTATTAGCAAGATGTTGTGGGGTCATAGAATATAGAAGCTCCTTTTATTTAATGACATCACAAACAAATAGTCATACATTTTGGCAATAAGAAACACTTTTTGGGGGGTATATTGCTAAAATCATTAGCCAAAAATCTGTTGGAAAAATCATACTTTAAAAGCAGAGTGTTGCTGTGGAAATACAGTGTTGATGTTGTGAAACATTTCAAGTTTATAAGAGAGAGGTTCAAGTTTATTATCCAACCTTAGTATATAGTGCTGTTAGTCATTGGAAGTGTTCGCTCTCAGCACACTGCAATTTAAGAGTACATTACAGAGCCTGACTTATAGTGGATTTGGATTTAGTTTTTTTTTTTTAACATTTTGATTAGAGCCAGCAGATTTGCGAGGTCTACACTGGCTTATTACAGTATATCGGTATTGGTGTGCATGTCAGCCGATAAGTTACAAGAAATTGCTGTACAGAAATGCCAAACCAGGCTCGAGATAATTAAGGTAGTTTGTCCAGAACAGAAAGCCCTGGTATATTGATGTTTCAACTGTAAAATGTCCACTAAGTATGTTGCCTGGTCACAGTCCTTCTAAGAGAAATCTAAAATCTAATAGACCTGTAACAAGATTGTTTATGTAAGGAGCATTTTGCTCAGTTGGTAGAGCGCGCCCCATGTATTAAGACTCCATCATTGTCACAGCCGGCAGGGTTTGAGTCCAACCCGCAGTATTGGGTAACATATGTGCTGATGTCAATATAAGCTAAAACTGGCTGAAATTATCAATGCAGATGTGTTAGTCAGGCTTAGTTAGTATGTAGTGGCCCAAGGAACCATGTTTTTATAATTTACTATATCTATAATTTTGTGCTTTTTAAAATCAAAGTTACTGTAAGTCGGTCATTCTCATGGTGTCATTCCAGACCAGCGCTGTTAAACATCATGGTTTGTGATAATGAATCATGAAATAATGTTCTGACACAAGTACAGCCTCTGTCTCTTCCGTCTTTCCTGATGTGGTGCACATAGAGTCCTGCCAAAGTTACAGATGGGATGGGGACTCCCCCAGGGGCCGACAGGCAGTGTATATGAGCATGTTGACATCCTTGTCTGCTCATGTCGAGTGTCATCCCTTTTAATTATTTATCTTAAAGGCGAGGGTTAGAGACAGATGTAATGCAAGAATTTTAGCCTCCATCACTTCTCCAACTGTGGTAATTTCAGTGACCCATTTGACATTCGCAGCAAACAGCCTGTAGAGTCACACTGCCCAGGGGCTGTGCTCATTACTGCACAACATACTGGAGGCTTTCTGCTCTCAAGCCATCACTTCATGAAATGTTTTTTTTTTTTTTTTACGAGTGTGTATTTGAGAATATTTTGTAACTGACAACAGGAAAGTGCCACAATGTTACAGCTAGTTTAGCAGGCTTCAGTAGACCCTAAACAACTGTTAATTTATAAAAAGTAGATAGACATGTTTTAAGCTGATGATACACGGGGAAACCTGCCCAGCAACATCACTCAAAAAGTTGCCCCGTGTATCATCAGCTTTAGAACCATGTGGATTCAGAACCACACTAAACATCTTCCCCTCTTTATGGAGATCCTCTGACAGGTACTCTGTGCTGGAAAGGTGTTCTGATTCGTACTTTGTAAACTGTCATTTTGTTCCTGCGACCGTAAGTAGATTAAAAGAAAACATGTGCATGATTACTTAAATAGCTGCATTGATAGGGTAATGCATGTCTAAATAAAAGGATACTGCTGTTTGTAAGTTATGTACACCACACCGTTTCATTGTAATGGTTCAAAATCTTTATTGAAGTGTATACAGGCTTACACTTCTCAATTTTCCACCTCTCATCCTCTGTTCAGTAGAAGTTATGGTAAGCATTAAGCAAGCCTGGCCACAACATTCAAAAAAGGACACTTTGTGCAGTAGTAGCTAGTGTTGTAGTACTCGAGACCGGTCTTGGTCTTAAGACCATTTCTTGATGGTCTTTGACTCGTCCGCATTTGTACTCGGTCTTGTCTCGGACACTGAGGACTCGGGATTTTATTTCAAGACCAGTCAAGACCATAACTTTGGGAATATCAATAAATTGCTTTTGCATTGTGTGATTTGTTAACATCTTAACTTTGATAAACATATTGCTTCTGATGCAACCTAATAACCCTAATTAATGACTGTCACCCCTCCCTGTGATGCTTACGTTGATTTCAGCTCTTTGTATGGCGCCTTTCTAGTCTTTTTGACCACTCAAAGCGCTTTGACACTACATCTACCGCTCTACCTCCTGAGCCACAGTCGCCCATATGTATGTGGGTGTTTTAAATGGGAATGTGGATCTTTCAGATCAATTTGAGAGCTACCTATGATCTTGTTCCACATTTTATTGCGTGCCATGCAGTGCCGGTAACTGGTCTTCGTCTTGACTCGGTCTCGTCCTCCCTCAGTCTTGGTCTTGACTGCTCTCAGCCCATAAAAGTCTTGGTCTTGACTTGGTCTCGGTTTGGGCGGTCTTGACTCCAACACTAGTAATAGCAACTAGCAGCTCTTCAAAAAAACAGTACAACTTGCCAAACATCTCCAGCATATAAGATCAACTTTGTACAGATAGTTTTGTTTGTGAACTAATTATATAACTTGGCCAAAAACACTCACTGCCGAAAATATCACAAGTATAGACTGACAGACAGAACAGGGCAGTGTTTACTTTATCACTGGATAAATTATGCTGTTTGGGTACTTGCGCTTGTCAATGTGCCCGAACATCTGGGATCTGGGAAACTGGGCTGGAAGAGGGTCTGTTAATCAACAGCTGCTTCTCACAGGTTGAGTAGTATTTTGTGCTCAACTCAACTAAAGGGTGGGTTATTAACTTGTCTTTCACAACCACAGGCACTATAAACTGTATGCACAAAAAAGCTGCCAGCCAATACATTAGTCAAAACGATGGCTTGGTGTGGTCAGTCTTATAGGCCTTAGAAATACTCCCACATAAGCCTTTATTGTGCATTGATAAGGCTTCCCTGTGCCAGTCTTTGTACCTAGTCTTTGTTGTTTGTGATGTCCTGCTTTTAACACTACACTAACACTAAAATTACAAATGAAATCAAGACACATTTGTCATTAACATATCAAATGATGAATCACAGTCTTTAAAAAAAACAAATAACAAAACTATGTTGCATCATTTATTGTGGTTTGTTGGGGAAAGTAGTGACATGGTTTAGCTGATTTTCCTCCATGAATTGTTACTGAAAAGCCATATAAATTGATAAAATTTACAAGAATCTTTAAGACAAAATTTTTTTAAAATGTTATAAAAGGTGGAATTAAGTTTGTCTTAGTTTGTAAGTTTCTCTCTCCATAGTTACCGTTAATCCTATTAAGTTATTAAGTTATATTCATTGCAGTGAAAGACATTGTGTGACATTGCACACAATGTTTTCCCGTAACTTGGTTTAAAGAGGAGGTATTGTGCTTTTCGGCTTTTTTCTCCCTACTATATTAAAATATATATCTTTTTTTGTGCATGTAATAGCATGTAGAGACAGAGCTCAGTTAAAACTTTATGGATGAAAAATACTTTTGTTACAAATTAATAACTCACCACTCTGAAACTCTTGCTCCAGTCTATGTTGCTAAGCTGGTCGGCAACATGTAGCCTAAAGCTGAACCGAAGCTGTTTACCGGCTTCTCACTAATGCGCCCTTCTCTGCTTCTCTACTCCCAACAAAGATCATGCAAGATCAAGTTAAGGTATGCAAATCTAATAGTGCATAAAATGTAAACGTGTCTGTGTACTTCCAGTGATTGCTTATCAGGACTTTAGCAATATTACTTATTGTACCCACAGCTGTGGGTGCCATTATATCACATTACAGACAGCAGTCCAGGACAGTACTGATTTCTACAAACAGCCGAGGGCTTACCTTAATCTGCCAGGGATCATTAAATCATGTTTGCCCATCAAGGCCTGATTTAAAATATGACAGCCATATTGTCCAGGTTTTATCTGAAGCCTCTAACATACACAGTTATTGATGATAGGCTTAACCAGAAAAGGCCAGGATCTCCTCAGGAAATACAGTCTGTCCCAAGGCAACATATTTATTTTTCCTTCTGCAGGAAAGCTTTAATGATAATCACTGCTTTCTATATTTAAAAAATCCTCTTTCAGTAATCTGTAGAGATATCTATTGTACATGATCAGAGCAGAAACTGCAGCCTCGCAGCTGTCGTGGGATTTAAAGCTCAGAGGAGCAGCACTGAGCGGCAAGAAACTTGGACATAAGGAGACTGCGTTTAAAAGTAATTAGGTTATAGCACGACTGTATCTGGCCAACATATGAAGCATCATTTGTAGTCAAAGCTTTTAACCTTCCTTTCCTATCTGTAAAGCTCGTCATTTGTTCTGATGGGTTTAAACTAATTTTCATTAGTGTGCGTCACTATCAATTTTCACTCATTAAGTTACTTAATTTGTCCCCTTGGGGAAATTCATTTTTTTCACTCTGGACTTGAACTGGCCACCCTCACTCTCCAAGCCAAGTCCCTGTGGATACGCTTCTGGCCACATATTCTGCAAATGAGTTAGTTTAGAAAGATGTGCCATACACCTCGGATTCTTATGACAAAATGCAGCCGCCTGCAGTAGAGGGCTGGTCGTTGCTGACAAATTAAAATTTTGTGATTTTGGCAAAATATGGTAATAAAATGTAGATGTAATTCAGTATAATGTCCTGTTTTGGGAATGGGTATTTGTGCATAAAAAGATAATTACCCACAGGAAACACTTTGTTGATGTTGATATGAGGCATTCACTGTCTCTCAGAACAGTTTAATAAAATCCAAACTGGACTGTAGTCACTGCCATGTTACAATTATAAAAATCTCAATAGTCTCATAAAATTGTATCTTGAGTAGTTCCCAGCTGTAATGCAGTCAGGATATTGTTTTACTAACTCCACTGTGTTCTGCCATGCAGGTGTTGTTCCATGACGTGGTGGCTCTCACACAGAAACTGTTCCCTATTGTGGAGGCCATGCAGAAGCACTTCAGCGCCGGCTCCGGGGCTTACTACAGTGACGCCATCTTCTTCCTGTCTGTTGCTATGCATCACATCATGCCTGAAAGTAAGGAAAGAACAATTTGTCACATGAGCTGTAATAAGTTGTTGGTGACTTGTTGTAATTTTAAGCACTGTCATTCCCCTAGTGGTAAGTATTCATGCAGATGTTGGTTTTTGTTTGCAGAGGGTTTGAGAGATCTGTCTGTGGAATTTCTGCTACCACCCAAAAACAACTAGGTTGAGTAGCACTCTAAGCATTAATAACTTACATTTACAACAACATGTCTAGAAACAATTGGCCTCATGCAAGAACCACAAACAGATTTGTTCATAAGTAGCTTGTATGGGTGATGTAGAAGAACTTGTTGCATTCACCAGTTTTCTTGTATTTTGAATTTTCTCTTGTGTACATTTTATATACAAGACCCATTGTCCCAGGTATACAGCAGACACCAGAAGAAAATTAGGGAAAGTAAGAAAACTCTTTCAGTTAATTTCAGTTATGAAATTACTTAATTTACCTGCTGGCTGAAAAGGGGTCTACACATTACATCTAAGAAAAGAATACCGTTATAGGTTACTTTATATAACTTTAAATTAATATTCTGCTTTGAGTCTCTAGCAGACCATGTTTCAAATTCACTTAGATGCTCAGTTCACTGCTGGTGCACAGCTGGAAAAGTCAGTATGGGCAGGTATCTAAGAGACACGTGGCATGCTGCAGAGGCCCTGGGGAGCGAGGAAGGAAGGGTGGGTTATGTTGCTGCTGCCCACATAAGTGCCCCCTGTGCTGGTGCAGACCAGTGGCAGCGTCCTACTCTTTTGTGCACTGTTGTGGTTCACTTCAGTGGATGTGCAGCATGGGGCATCACTCCACAAATGGACCAAAACATCCGGAGGCACGCATATGAAACCTAAAGTCTCCGTCTTGCAGACAGCAGGGCACCTTCCCATTTGAGGTTTGTATAACTGGGTGCAGGCTTGTACTGATGTGCTTTTTACTGTGAAGGGAAGAGTTTCTGTTTTTCAGAAGTTACACACAAACTATTTCCATAAACATTGCAGTACTGGGATTTCAAGATTCATTTCAGTGAGATGTAAGCTGAAATTCTTCATCTATTAGCTTTCCACCAAAGAAAGATGCCCACATTTGAAGGCTTGACAACCCCAGTGGTCAAATTCATGTTTTCTTTAAGGTCTTCTATAGCACATCAAAGTATGCTATTTAAATTACTCTGTAAAGTATGATTTCAATTAGAGTACAGATGAGGAAAATAGTGAAGAAAAAGATGAATGTCTTCAGGCAAAACAGGATGATAAATAAAAGATTGAGCTTGGGGGGAAATGTTTTGAGTGCATGGTTACCACTCCGCTGTCAGTTCTGAAAAGTATTTTGTGGTGAAGCACAGAGTTGTTTTGACAAGATTTTAAACATTTGTTTTGTTCGGCAGACGTTTTTCTCCGTTCAGAACTGGAGGTGTGTGTCTCGTGTCACGTTGTGTCCTTATTGATCAACCATGTGCCACATGTCTGCTGTGTGTGTCCAAGTGGTCACACATTTCTATTTAAAGACTGCTTTTATCTATGAAGGGCATAACGTGGTTGTCTTAACCGAGAGTGAGTGGGATTACGTGGTGCACAAATCTCCACCAGTGTTATTTTCTTCACACAATACATCTTTAATTTAGCCTTTTTTCCCCTAAAACTCTCTTCATTCAGCGAGCCTCACAGCAGACACAGAACATCGTTTATGATTAATGACAGTGAAACACAAATATAAATAGCAGCTGCAAGTGGGAGGGCTGGAAATTTAACATCCACTAACTTGTGAAGTGGGAGATGTGATTTCAGCGAGTTTAATTTAGTTGTCAAAAGAGAAGGAAGAAATTGTCAGCACTTTCGGCTTAAGCCAGCTACACAGCCTGAATAGAAAAGTGTTTACTCAATATAAATATGAAGTTCAAATGTTTGCAAGGTCTTTATTTTTATTAAACGTTTGGAGTCTAGACTCAGAAACACAGACTTTCACTAAAACAGCAGTTTTGTACTCAACAGTATATTTATATAATGAGCTAAATAGAGGTGGGGATCATACATCATTTCTTGTACAATACACAACAGTATTTTGCTTATAATAACAGTAATGTCACAACACAATCATATGCTTTATTTATCTATTATGGTTTATTAGGAAAAACTTTCTGTGTCACCGTGGTGTACATATAGACACATTTGGTCATGGAACTTCGTCAGACATCAAATTCACAATGTGAAACGAGCGGGCTGAAACAACCATTCAGAAGGTGGAGCACAATCTAACGCCTGGGACTGCTAAAAATAAAAACGTTTTAATACACACAAAAAAATGAAGGCAAACACCCTCACTTTAATGTCACAGCCATAAAATACCAAAAGGCTAATGAAAAAATGAAGGAAATACCACAGTATCTCAACTGAATGTTTAGGGATTAAAGTGCCAAGGGAACATATCACATGATAGGCCTAGATAAAGATATAGATTTTCAGATTAATTGCGCTTTTTCATTTAATGATCCAATATCGATTCTTAAATCCCGAGACTGATCATTGGATTTGCGAGCTTTCTGAGTAAACGTGTGCTTCTGTGCAAAATGTTGTGTGTTGGCACTGTGACTATAGGCTACATGATGTGTAAAATGTCTACTTTATGGAGATAAAGACAGAACGGTCATTTTAAGTTAAAGGGGCAATATTTAGTTTTAGGCGGCCTCTAGCAATGTCATTTCAGATTGCAACCTGTTGTGTGCTCATACGCAAAACACCAGGAGGCAGCTGCACACAACATGCTGGAAATTCATTTAAACTTCCACTGCAATTTCAAAACATTTCAGTAATATTTTTATCAGCTTGAGGTTGAAATAATTCATGCTCAATGCATGATAGCTTTACACTGACTGAATTTAGATCCGGGTCATTAATCAGGCCCTTGCTGGCTAACCAAGCAGTGAAGTACTTGGAGGCATATGATGGAACATTGTCCTGCATAAAGATCCCAGCCTTCTTAAATGCTGAGGACTTCTTCCTGTACCACTGCTTAAAGAAAGTATCTTCCAGAAACTGACAATAGGTTTGGGTATTGAGTTTCAGTCCATCTTCAACCCAAAAAGGTCCAACTATCTCATCCTTTATGATAGCAGCCCATACCAGTAACCCTCGTCCATCTTGCTGGCTGCCCAATCTTGACACTTTAACTTGTGAATCTTACTCAGTAGTAGTTGTGTTTCAGCCTTCTTGACCCTGGCCATGTCTTTAAATACTTGGCACCTTGTATTTCTGGACACTCCAGGTAGGTTGCACTTCTGGAATACAGTGGCATTGCAGGATAATGGGTTCTTGATATCTTCACATTTAATTCTACATAAGTCCTTTGCTGTTTATTTGCACATTTTCTTCTCCATGAGCAGTTGACTACCAGCAAAACATTTGATTGACCGGTGGTCACGCCTTAAAGCCCCCCTCCAGGCAGTTTTAACTGCTGTTTTTGGTGAACATTCTTTCTCAAACAGAGAATGGGGGTGTGGTTAATAGTCGGACGTAATACATTACCATGACAACCAAAAACTGACCGGCTGGAGTGTTTAACGATATGCTGTGTTAACGTCACTAATCATGTAACACTGTAAAGTTTAGTACACTTTACTGTCTGGCAGGAGCAGCTATTACTTACCCATGATATGGACTAATGTGCGCGTATCAGCTGTTATCAATCATGCAGTCGATGGTCCTGTCACGCACTGCACAGGATAACTCCGACTACGTTTTATAGTGCGCTTACTTTACTGCGGGGGTGCCTCCGCCGATGCATTGGTAAAATGCATGTTGCAGACGGTGGCAGGTGAAAGTGGGACGCGTTTTCTGTCATCTGACCTCCAACACCGCACGCACAATGCCATAATGAAAATGAACAGCACGCTAAACCAAGAGGAGGAAAATAAAAAATAAAATCAAGACCCTCTGTTAGTTTAGCTAACATTGTGAAATATTAATATTGTTCAACAGTCATGCCAATAAAGCAAAATTTAATTGAATTGAATTGAAATACCTATGCTAGCTAACTACACCTGGCTAACTACAGCTTAGTTAACGTTAGCTAACTAAACTAGAAAAACAAATCAACAATCAGACACAGAGACACATCTACTGTAAGTTCTAAGTAAATTACATGACAAATTAGTTAGCTTGCTCACAACGATGTTTGAACAATTTGATGCTCTGACTTAACGAGGCTGACAGGTTTTTAATGAGGCATGACTGTGCGCCTGCACAAGCTTGTCAAATGATGTATGACGTCACCACCCCGTTTTAACAACTAAGCAATTTTTGCAACTTTGAGCACAAAATTAAGCTATTTGTCAAAAAATATTTGCCAAACTATGCGGGTAATCAACATTAATCATTAAATCTCTTTTTTGGCCCATTCTCCCTAATTACACAAATACACATCACCTGATATGGCTAATAAGGATTCAACTTTATACAGCTTGGAGTAGGGAAATATGCAAAAAAAAATGATGAAATAGTCAAAGTACTCACTTGCCTAATATTTGTGCACACAGTGTACTAGCCACCATAAGACTGTCGTGACTCAAAATGGTCACCTGACTCTGGCTATCTCGGAGCAAAACTAGAGAGATCACAGGGAAAGACAGAAAAAAAGACACATCTGAGCTCTCAGTTTGTGTTTGCTGTGGAGATATTACCTCTGGCTACAAGATGTCAAGCCGCAGAAGCTGAGTGAACAGTGTGTGGCGTTTGTCCCTGCTGGGTAGCTAATGCCAGCTAGTGAGCTGTCTGCAGATATCACGTTGATGTCTACAAAAACAGAAGTGCAGATGAATTAGTGAGCAGACTTTCAGTTTCTGCCCTGTCTGCACTCTAAGTGATGATTAAAGTGGATCAGGTCTTCGCACATGTAGGCCTGAAAAATTCAGATGGCACACTTTAATCGTTTTGCATTTGGCAAAGAAAATAAATCCTTTGTCCACCATTTCATAACCAGTAAATAATAATAATTATAATAAAATGGCACAACGAAAACCTATTGTAATTAAACAGAACTTTTGTCTCTCCTTTCTGTCAGTCAGAGTAATTACAAAACACTGCTGACACGTGCTCATGACGCATAGCCTCTGCCATTCTGAGTTATTGCTGTTGCTATGGTTGTCTTTTTTTAAACAATTTTAACAGACAACACTGTTAATACCTCCCAACATGTTTCTCCAGAGCTTATAACACAGAACTAATTACTTTTCCTCGTGGACTCATTGCTTTAAAATAACAGGCCAGTGTTGAACATGATTGGGATGGTGGAGTGGATCTGGCTAAAGCTGAATTTATATGTTTTACTGGGGCTGCCCAGTTATATACTTCGTTTAGGTCATCAAAGGGTCTTATGCAAACTGTACACAGACACTGTACACATTTATGCATGAGGCACAGCAGTGTAAATCAAAACACTGATTATTTAAATCTCCCGACACTCCAGCAGGATCCGCCAGGATGCACTGATAAGAGCCTCTCTAATCATCTCTAATCATTAAAGTAACACTTTACACAGATAACACTTGGTTTAATTTAATTTGTTACGCACCTATAACTAAGAGACTAAATACAACCCCTTTGTGCCTTGTACCTTGGTTTGCGCCCAGATTATGCCCTGTTCAACAAGCAACAGGTGGAGGTGGACGTGGTAAATGCACTTGCACCTTATACTTCAGACCGTGCACTATACATTGTGGGATCTGGAAGGCCACCTAACGTAACTGCAGCAGATCTGTTAAGTGTCCAGTGTTACTTTTAATGGTCAACTTGTGTTAAAGAGCATCATGTTGGAGAAGAGTAACGTCAGTAATTTAAATCTAAATTTAAAACTTGTATTTCCTTGTGTTATTTAAAAAGTCTACCATTCTGTGTATTAATTGAAACAATAAATAAATAACAGACAAATCTACTGCCTGTGACAAATTAAAAAGAGATTTAATGCATTTAAAAATACACTATGGTTAACGATCTGAAGATTATATGGGTTTTTGTTTTCTCTTACTTTCCAGAAGCATATTCTAACTGGTGATTGGGACTAGAGGATGCTGTTTACGTCAACCAGCAAGAGACAGTTTTTTTCTTGCAGCAGTAAACATGTAAATATTTGGATACAGGGGAACATAATGAGAAGGAAAATTAATTAAGTGACCTCCAAAAAAATCCAGGGTGTTTCCAGGGAGTCTTGGTAAAAGCAGAAAACAATGACCCTTACAAATAGCCTGCAAGTGCTCACATCAAGACTGACATTAGGACATAATGAGGTTGACCCAATTTCTTCCTGAGAAAAATGCGATGTTTGAAAACAACAGCGTCTCTGTTGTTTTATTGCTGTTGAGGTTTAGTCAACAGGACTGTCTCATCTGACCAGAGCCTCAAGCGAGCTCTAAGCCACACAAACAACATTATTCTTGCAATACATTTACAGCACCCAAGCATGATTGATTTTACCCCCCTTAATTTATCTTATCCATTTTCTTCAATAACAGTTTGATTACGGAGGGGCTCATTCTTCTCCAAATAACATAAATATTTGGAGGATTATTTAGATAAAACTGACTTATGTGGACTCTCATACTTATGTCTCTCCTCCAGTACATTTAGTTTCCTATATTTCATATCCTCTATGTTCTTCATCCATACAAGACCTATAATTCAGAAGAGGTCTGTCACTCAAGAATGTCTGTGTTTTCTTAATGCTGCTAGAAGGAGACAAAAAGTAAATCTAGGTGAAAGTCAGTTTTAACAATAAATGAAAAAATCCAGGTATATTTCAAAGAAAGCCACCAAAATACTTAACTATAATTTCACTGAGTTTAGAAAGACCCTCTCACATTTCTACATATAATATATATTACCTATTTGAAAAATGTATTCATAATATACAGTGGATAGAAAAAGTCTACACAACTGTCAAAATGCCAGGTTCTTATGATGTAAAATAATGAGACAAAGATAAATCATGTCAGAACTTTTTCCAGCTTTAACGTGACCTGTAGCTGTAAAATATTGCTGCATATTTTTTGTGAGCAATTGAAATACACTAAATACTAAATACAACAAATGCAATACATATCTGATTTGTGTATGCATGTAGTTGTTTATGTTTTGATCTCTGGTAACTCAACAGAGTCTTGTAATACATTTAAATAACATTTTTAGTGATCATTAAGTGATCATCATAATAGTTTTGATAAAACAACACATAACACAAAGACCTACTTTCACCCCCACAGGACTTTGTGTTGAGTCATTGATCAAACATTAAACCCACCCCATCACAATGTTGTAACAACTGAAGGCCCTCTTCCTGTTACACTTCCACTAGTTAAGCCCTGTTAGTACAAACAAACAGCGCCCACCACTCGGAGATTACTCTTCCGAGCCCCTCTGTGTTGCCACAGTACATGAAGGCATTGTGATTGCAGCTTCCTTGTTTGGAGAGCACAGAAAACCGGTCAGTGCCATGTTGCTGAGTCTTCTTTTTTCCATCACTTGCTTCAAGAAAAACCGGGACTCAAATATCTTTGCAGCACCAACTTACATAGTCCAACTACAATCTCCTCGTAGTGTATTGTATTGCACTTCAGTTTTGTTGAGCTTTGTTGAGGCCAAAGTTGTTTCCGCAGGACTTTGTGAGACTATGGTCAGTGGACCTCGGACACTCTTGGGAGTTTTGGGGACATTACTTTTAATGTACCCAAGCAACGTGTTTATACTTCCTGTGAATATAATCCATTTAATTTTATTTCCATACTGTATATTTGTTGTTAACACCTTATTTTGAAAACCAGACATTGTCACATGTGTATCTTTGCACTAAGATCACCAAGTCCATTGCAATTTGATCGCGATTAAGACTTCATAGCCACTTTTCAGGTAAAACTCTCCATACTGCAACACTTGTCTTTGTAAAGTGAGAAAATGACAGAATAAAGTCACTAACCCAGCTTATCAGCTCACTCTACTCTATTTCAGTGCATTTACCATAAATCTAATAAATAGGTCTTTTAAGGTTATTATGAGAAGTGTAAAAATATTTTAGGTTCATTTTAAAACTATGGTGAAACAAATTTGCTACACCATAGTTTCCAAGTTTCCATAGTTTTCTGTACTGGGGCATTAGCCTCAAGATTAGAGGAACAAAAATACATATACATACATATGATGCCATGAAGGTGAAATTCAATTATTTAGTGTAGCCTTTTTATTTTCCTTCTAACAGATGTCTTGTTTACATACTGGATAGATGATGCAACAAAATAAAATTGTCTCTCTATATACTAGTACACATTTTGTTATGCAGAATTATGTAAGTTTTACACTTGCTGGCCGCTAGATCTCAACAAGGCTTTGAAGAAATGAATCAGATCTAAGTTCATGTTGAATTGAGCTCTGACCATTCATGATGCATACACAAACCCATTCAGCTCATTATTTTGAAATGCCCTCATCCTCCGGCATCAGTTATACCAATTCCGCAGTTGCTGTCAAACCAACCTTTTGCGTTGTCGATAAATGTTTACCGTCTTTGACAGTCTGTCTTAAGCCGACAAGTGTTTTCATCAGTTCAATTATCCTGTTGCGCCCCTGGCACACCATTCCTGAGTATTATCCTTTCATCACCATGCCAACCAGCAAAACATAGGAAGCTGAAACAATGAACAGATGAGGGCCTGAATATCCTGGTTACTGCTGTTCCAGTTTCATCCACAAACAAGATACAGTCCTAATAATTTACTGCGCTGACATTCACAACTGCCAGACGTGCACTTCTTTATAGTCATGCTCAACTTTCTAAACATTTCTCCATACAATTTAAAGACATTTTCATGCAGTTTTGTTTTTTTAGGTAAACGGTAATAATACAGAATACATAAGTCGAAAACACCACTGCAGAGAAACTATTTAATTGTGTTCAAGTTGTTTTCAAGAGTGTGGTCAGACTCTGCTCTTATTTCCTCTGTGTATTCCTGGAAGGACTCTTAGAAGTGATTAGGCAGACAGTCATTGGATGATGACGAATGGTCAGAGAAATTCAACCTACATTCATACAAAACAAAATACATTATTATTCATCAAAAATTCACATGGGGAGGACCGAGGCCGCTTGTTCTTGGTCAAACAACTACCATTCTTTTAGTAGTTGACGCATGTTTAGAATAATCTTAGATGTTTTTCTAAAGTTTGATGCTGCTTTATCAGTGTCTTGTGCTCTGCTTGCAGGTCTGACGCGCATAGTGCAGCTTGACCTGGACCTGAAATACCGGACCAACATCCGGGATCTCTTCCAAGAATTTGACCAGTTTCCTCCTGGAGCAGTAATAGGCATCACCAGAGAGATGCAGCCAGTATACAGGTGGGCAGTGTAGCACAACACATCAGCTATTGTGATGTTTGAGTGTGCAACATTTAAGTGGCAGCTGAGACAGAGTTTTGAAAGCTAATAATGAATAACTGGACTGAGTCTCTGCTTTAATTTTGCTGCTTCAGCTTTTTATATTCTACTCACTGACAAGAGGTTTTCTGAAAGGATCGAGGACCAGCATCTTTCAAGAGAGAAGTGTTTTTTCTTTTGGGCTTTGCCTTCCAACTGGAAGACATCTTGACTTTGTGATAAAACGTGTCCAACCAAATGTCTGGACAGTTAAGTTTTGGACGGCGGGGTGAATAAACTGATAACTAGTCTTTGATGGAGAGAAATAAAATGGACAATTGTCACTGGAGTCCATCATCTGGCTGTTATACATTTATGGGGTCTATTTTTGAAAACATGAATTACGCAATAAAACCCCCACTGTGGTCGATGGACAGTAGCCAGACTGAAACTTAAACTGATTACGTTGTTGTCTTATGGTCTAAGTATGCTTTCACTGTGAGCTGTTGTCCCATGCCTAATTTTGCTTACAAAAGTTGGAAAGATCATCAAACTGTTTAGCCTCAACATTTTTAAATAATAACAAATATCTCTTGGTATCAAGTTTATTTTGCAATGCTGATAAGCTGTATTTATGAATCTGTAAGAAAAGCCACATTAGAATTATTCTTTATGTTTCTCCCCCCTATCTTTTGTGACTAATGCATTTAAAGCCACCATACCCATTTCACTCGCTGCTGTTGACCCCAGATGGAATTTACTTTTTATGGGCCTCATTTGCACATTTCACAGTTATTTTCTCTCACAGCTTCTAAGCGAGAAAGAACATTAGAAGTCTCTCATACAGACTCTGATTCACAAGAACCTTAGCAGTCTGTCATTTCCCAACTAAAAGCAAAAATGTAAAAATTGTAATGCAGCATTTAAAGCAACATTATCTCATATTTTTTAATCTTTACTATCTTTTTGATGGTGCTCTGATAGTATGTAAGGTCATTGTCTCACTGGGCCGTGGAAGTTTTTTGTGGCACTATGTAAGCAGGAAATCCTAGGCCAGATTTCTGTCGTGAGAACAGCATAACGCTTTTTGGCAACACAACACAACAAAACTCTTAAAGGGGCGTTATGTAGTTTTCAGTGGCCACTAGAGGTGCGGTTTTAAGATTGCAACGTGACAGTAATAGTTTTATCAGCTGCAGGTTGAACTAATCCATGCTCGTTACATGATCACGGTACATATACTGCATTTAGCCGATGTGCTACAGAGTTAGCTTGCGTGTTGCTTTCAGTAACTATATTTACTATCTGTGAATCTGTCAACGGAGGCTAAGCAATGTCAGCACAGCTAAATATGTTTGATGATAATGAAATGGGTAACAAGTTAGTGAGCTGGGCTAAATATTATAACGAGATGACACTTTATATGACACTAAGTAACTTTACTGTAACAAGTGTTAGTGGTTGGCTCTTCCTCTGGGTTGTTGTCGTTGTGAGGTTGCAGTATTGTATATTATGTGGGTCACGTTAGTTACAGAGACTGAGAGGTGGAAAAGCTGTGTACCTGAGTATTGGTAAAACGACAATAAACCTAAACTACACGTTACGAAGCAAACAGCGGTAGGTCCAAGCTACTGTAGCGTTGGCTGGCTGCTCCTGGCTGCATCACTATAGGCTAACGTACGTAAACAAATTGCTCCACATTCGCTTTTTGCTCTTGCATCCTGTAAGCTAAAATAGCTTATGTGTTTTGTAAATCACACCAATATGGATTTTTTTTAACTTAATTTAATCATTGAAACCACATGCCTAAATCTGTATAGTATCATGCTTCAGATCTGTCACACCATCTTAGTGTGCTTTGCATCCATCCCAGGCAGAATCTACTGAATGTGCGACAGAAAATGTAACTGTATGGAAGCATGTTGAACATTGACTGAACAGCTGTGTGTTGCTAATGTGGTGCTTGCATGACAGTGCAGCCGTCTGGACTCTGAATGAAACTTGAAACTCTGGTGTCATGTGAAAAATAATACATTACTATGAAATCAACCAGCCACAATCTACTCAGAATTGTCCTTTTTACCTGTCACCTAGAGCTGGTGCTGCAAGATAGTGATTCATGACAGCAGCTATTAAGTCACAGTTGCAAGATAGTGCATCACTGATAGTTTCATGCAATGTTTTCATGAATAAGCTATTGTAAGTCCTACGCGCCTGATTAATAATTGATTTGGCAGAATCTAAACAGTAGTACCTCTAGTCAGGAAATGGTTTGTTCTCATCCTGTGATTTAGATGTGTCTCATGTCTTTTTTTCATTTTTGGACCAGACATGGAGACTCGCTGAGAGGAACTGCCGACCAGGGAGATCCTTTGAGAACTATTTACCTTTTTCTTGGTTTGCATTCACACCGGCAATAGGAATGCCTTAGTCGCATAAGCCTGGTTGCGTTTGGTATAGCAACATCACTTCTGCGTGATTTCATTGTCTGTCCATTTGGCTGTTTTTTGTTCAGTTTTTTAAGGCTACCATTATGAGCTGTTGTCTACATGGATAACGTTTTACAAAGGTTTTTAAAAAATGGCTGCTACCAGTGCATTGGTTTATGTGTTCGACCAGTCACTGTACACTTATGTCACTCAAGTAGGAGCTAAAAAAGTCCCTCAAAATGCCGTTTTCAGAAGAGATCATTCCCAGTTATAGTTCATATTAGTCTGGAAAGTTGTTATTGTATGTGAATGACGAATGTGAGTAAAGTCAACTTTCTGTTTATTAGCTTCACTCTATGTTTCTCATTTTTCTCTCTCATGTTGACTTTTCGTCAGAGGAAGCAATAAAAGATAATGAAGATACGCACAAACCACTCAATAACACCACCTGTTATTCACCCTAATCAAAATTTCATACTCATTACTGACAATGAACTGTGGGGTGTATGTATGTGTGTGTGTGTGTGTGTGCGTGCGTGCGTGCGTGTGTGTGTGCGTGCGCATGCCGCACGCGTATTCAAACGTAAACAAGGGACTCCGGCTTTCAAGCTCTTTGTTTCTCAGCTGATTTTTTTCCGTTCCTCTCCAAGACAGTAAAACAAACATGCCTGGTTCGTTTAGACTACTTCACTGTTTTCCACACAGGAGCAGCATCAAAACAGGACGTTGCTGTGTGTTGTGTGTAATGTGTGTATGTCTGTGGGATAGAACAACTACAGTAGACAAGATCAGGTGGGAGGTTTCATGTAGCAGCTGCTTACTGGAATAAACATTCAGCCAGGTGGTTTCCTCTGGGGTTTTAAAGACTTTGTGTGAATGAAACACTGAATCAGTGCTAGAAGGCATATTAACATAACTCACAAATTTGATTTTTCTTTCATAGACATTTTTTACTTATAAGTATCCTTATCTTTCAGTATTTTCTGTACATGTAAACGGAAAAGTTTTCCTCTTTAATTTTTTAAACTGCCACCATATTAATGAAATGTAATGACAGGAATTGTTTTCATTGCAGCGAAGTGTATGTGATATTGAGTGTGGCTGTGATATTATTTATCACTCTCTCCAGAGTTTTACACACATCTTATGACTTATCATAGATGTTATCTGGTGGCTCTAGCAAAAAATTTTCATCTGTTTTAAAGGTGTGATCTGCCATTATCAATGCCAATAATGGCATTAAAATGTTTGTCCCCAAATGTTGTACATGTCATATGATGTGGGGCAGATCCAGGCATATTTTACAGGACTGGTATTGGCTAAATTTAACCGAATCAAAATCCCATCCTTTCTTCATTGTACATGCAGCATTGCTCTCCTTAATGACAGCTGGGCACCACAACCTTGTTTGTGTAGTTCCAACAAACCCAAAAGAGTGATACCTCTTTTTAAATTCCTGAGTAAAAATGAGTAAAAAACAGTTGCATATCCTTTACTGCATAGACAGCCAGGAACTGAACCTGTCAAGCAGGTAAACTTATAGGTATACTGGCATTTCATGACAGGTAGCTCAAAAAGACAATCATAAAAAAAACAGCCAAAGATCATTTTGACTGCTTCTAATAGCCTGACAGAAGAAGCTGAGTAACTGAGACGAGGGATTTAAGTTATGCTTTAATGGAAGTAGTTCATGTTTCACTTTTACGAGAGAAAATACTTCAAAGATGAGGTTTATGTTATCCTCAGACTAATAGTATCTGAGGAAAACACAATTTATAATCTGGGTTGTTGTTTTGTTTGTAGCTGTACGAGAGTTTGCTAGAATTTCGCTGCAGCACTGCACCCCAAAACAAACAAGCATGGTTACACTGAGACGCAAATCTGCTACCAGCTTATTAGCCTAGTGAGCTGGCTTATTAACCAGTGGTTGATGAACTTTGTAATATTTTAAATTAAAACCTTTGTATTGGCGATGCATTGCGTGAATCCTCTCACCTGGAGTGTTTTCCTGTGTTGAATGGAAAGGGCTCTCAGCTCCCACTCTGTTTTGGTGCTAATGGACGGAGCATTATGCAGGAGAACACATCCTCCCACCAGCCGCATTCAGAGCACATCCTGCCACTGAAAAGTTCATTATTGGAAAAAAGCAAAAATACCCCATGTCTTTTCCCTGCAGCTGCATGTTTAATGTTTTAACACCCAAGAGACAAGACCCACTTACATAAGTGTCACAGTCAAAGCCACGAACACACACCGTGAGAGACATTAGAAAGAAGCAAGTCACTCTTTTTCTGCTTTGTGTATTGAGTCTCTATTGTGTGATACTTCCCACAGACTCCTAGTTTTTGCTCAAATAGAATCAATTGTTGAATGTGAAATATTTCATTAGGTGTTGTTGTCATGTATGTTAAGTGTTTTACAGGCTGTGTAGCACTCTCACTGTGGTATACTTGTCTGTTTGATTCCTTAAACATGGATTTTAAATCTGCTGCAGCACTGTAGGCGTTCTTGTCTGAAAGCTTTCCCAACAATGCTGAGATTATCTTTAATATACCTTCTGCATGTTACCAAACTACTCTGCGATGAAAAGGACCAGACATTTCATTTGGTGTACCCCAGAACCAGACTCCCCTTCTGTCAGCGAGAGCGTTTTCAGCTTTCAGAGAGCAGGCTGTTTCTTGTCCAGAACAAAGCGGAGGGCACATTTGGATGCAATAGCAGCACAGAATGTCCCTGTCACCTGCTAATGCTTTTCATTCTTTTGCGAGTGAGAGAGAGAGAGAGAGAGAGAGAGAGAGAGAGAGAGACACTTCACTTGAAAGGCTGGCTGTGAAAATTAGATGCAGAAGACGACGGAGCTGTGAACTGGCAGAGCAGGAGAAGAGGCACTTTCAGGAGCACTGATCTAAGATAATAAGTTACACTGTATGTCTAGTTTGACTGAGTCTAGTTTTGAGTGTACAGAAAAAGTCATTGTGACAGAGAACAGGGCTGCATGCTTTAATCTTCAAAACTGACTACAAAGTGACCAGTTTCATTGAGTACTGAAGCAAGAGAAACTACATCAGAAAAACACAACTGTTGTGTTTATTATGTAACGTTGGCCAAAGTCTTTCCAGGTTTTTTTGTGCCTTGAACTGAGGATGAAAACAAGTTAAGGGTATTTCATGTGAGAGAGGACGTTTCTTGGATTTAAAAGATCAGATTTGAAATTTTTGAGATTTGAGATCTCAAATTTGGCTTTGACGTACAACTGAACATTTAGCCCACTTTAGAAAATACCAATATATATTGTGTATTGGAATTCTGCCTAAAAATACCAGGACATGATTTTTTTTGGTCCGTACCACCCAACCCATTTATTGGTTAATCGTTATCTGATTTTTTTTTTTTTTTTACTATTAAATACTTATTGGTATTTAAACAATCATAGGCTGTATAAAACAGGAAACAATTCAATATCTGTTGTGCTACAGTTTTAATATTTGCTTATATTCTTAACCACTTTACTGAAACTAGACTTTCCTTTTGTCTTTCGGCAGCCAGAGGTCAAGAAAAGAAATTGTATTAAAAGCCTAGCTGCATTATTGTTTGTAAAGAATTCTATGTAAGTAACAATATATAGTGTTAATAAAAGGTCTATTGTATAACATATATTTACAGTCTGTCACAATGTCTCATAACCAGTGTGCTGTGTGAGTCAGATAACATGACCATCATGATGCTTGGTACATTGGTATGTCAAAACAGCAGAATGGGAAAGTATGTGTAAATGTTCCCTTACTGCTTGTGCTCACCCTGAATGTGTCTCAGGGCACGTACAACCAGTGTATGTCTTTAAAAATGATAAATGCTCCACAGGGGCCACAAGTCCCCAGCTACCAAACCAACAGACTGTATAAAACTGTGTGGACAAGCTACAGCTGCTGAATATAGGTCAGTAATAATATCAAAGCGTGATTCAGAGAATCTGCTGCTCCCACTAGATTTGATCAAGCTGCACAGAGAGAGAAAGAGAGAGAGAAAGATAGAGAGAGGTAACCTCTACAAAATGCAGCACACTTTTTCTACAGTTTTCCCACAAGTGTTTATCTGTATCAAGGGAGCAGGCAGAGCACAGCTGATTTCACCAATTTATTATCACGACTTTATATTTTTTGACAGAATTGACTGCCATGCAACAGCTTGGTCTGTCCTTTATCCCCATGTTTATTAAGCCAACATATTTCCCCATTAATATTTAATCTACAGTAGGTTTCCTCAGAATAATCCTGTGTGTGTGTGTGTGTGTGTGTGTGTGTGTGTGTGTGTGTGTGTGTGTGTGTGTGTGTGTGTGTGTGTGTGTGT
>JAPMOB010251341.1:0-38770 GCA_029875015.1 Lepomis gibbosus
GGGGGCGGGGGTTAGACGACTCATTTTCAAAAGGCCCTTTTATGACTGAATGAGTATTTTATTGCACGAATAAAAATTATGGACTGACACTTGCAAGTAATGATCTACATGTATTTTCTTCTCCCCGAACCTTTCAGCTGAAGTGCTGAAACTGGTTAAACTTTGCTTTCTTTTTTTTTGTCAGTTCCTAACAGGCATCGTTATTTCACTGGCGCTGCGCAGCGCCTTCGGTGTTAATTGCTCACGATGCTGCGTAAATAAATTCAGCGCTGCTGTTCCCACAGAGACAGAACCAGAGGCTGCTTAGAAGTCAGTACAGCAGGACCCACCCTGTGAGGTTATTTATCTTCAATACCAAAAGGTCTTTTTCAACTACAACCACCATGTAGGCGTTTTGAGGGAAAAATTTGAACACACACAGGATGCTAAATAACATTAGTTCAACTATTACTGGTCAGTGAGGGAGGTAGGCTAGAGTGCTTTCATCTACAAAACAGAGTTTTGGCTACCCCTTTTTCAGGACTGATACATATTCATGATGTATTCCTGCTTTCAAAGTGAATATGACCATGAGGCCTAGTAAAAAAGTGATATTTTAAATATAATTAATTGTTTTTCTGCATAGCTTATTTTCATTGTGGTTCCCCCCCTCTGGCGATCATACAGTATTTCACCCACACTTTAATTTACTGCTTCAGCCCTTTTGATGAGGATTCAGCATCTTCAGCAATTGTTAAGAACTTTGTTATCAGGAGAAGTCGTGTGCAAATTAGAGTTAGTATGGGGATTATAGTTATCCCCAGTATTTTAATAATGTTTCCTCATTTCTATAAAATAGTTTATTTATTAATAGCAGTGACAGGACAGGAGCAGCTTGGTTACATTGGCAGCCTTTAGTTTCAGCACCATGGTCAGCGACACTGATACCGGTGCACAGTGTGAGTCTGAGCAGTGATTATGCGTGTGTGTAGGTGTGTGTGTTTGTGTGCGTGTGTGTGACTTCTTACCATTGGAATAAATGTGCTGACTGTCGAAATGAAAGTTTCATATGCGACACACAAAATTCATAATAACTAACTTTTAAAAACACAATGCAGACATGAATGTGGAGTGATTTGCATCTGTAAATGTGGATCTGTATCTGCGCCTGTAATTTAATACTCATGTATCATCATTTGCACGTCAACTTAGTATTTTTTAAAGGAAATAGATTTGTGAATCTTCACCTACTCCTGTGGATCTTTTGAGAATCTTCTTTCAAGCTGCTTGTGTCACAAAAAAAAGCGCAGGGAAGATCAAGATTTTACAGTAGATGGCGGCAATGCAACATTTATGGATGCCAACCACACAGTCTATGATGCCAAATTTTTTAAATAAACAGAGGAGGAAAAAGAAGACAGTGACGAAGAAGATGAAGAAAAACACCATACCAAAGTGATGTCACTGGTTGCCTGTGAAGCGAAGGGGCAGCAGCAGCATGACTAGGTAACTAGCAGATGCCATATTTGAGGTCATAACACCTGTGTGCCTTCTATCTCTCTATATTTACAGATACAGATCACTCTTCATAGTCGAAGTCTACTCTTGCTTGGTGCCTACATGTGAAGGAGGTGAATCTGCATTCCATCATACACACATGCTTCCAGACTGATGTTTAATTTAACATGCAACCTTGGGCCCTAAGCTTTTCTATAGGCAAGTGTGTTTTTAGTCACTCAGAGTGCATTAATGCTCATGCAGAGTATAGGAGAGAAAATCAGGCTGTAGTATGTCAGCTTCATCACCACATTCACTCCTTCATCACCACATACATAACAAGACCACTGAGATGTAACTGTACACTCTCTCTCTCTCTCTCTCTCGATGGAAGGTAGCCTAATGAATATTTATTGGTTCACTGGTTCAAGGTGTAATATCCGTGTTTTCAACACGGGCCCTTACCCCTCATGTATGTGGCAGGATATTCATCACCAGGCTAGAACCCTTTACAGCTCGGCCTTGCGCCACCTGCTTCACAGCCTGCCATCAGATCTGCTTGTATCTTCATTATCACTCATCTGAACTCCGCCAAAGTCAGATGTCAGAGGGCCCTGATGTCCGCTGTTTAAATAAAGTCAATCCCTCCAGCTACAATTTTGTGTCATGGAAGAAGTTGATATTTCCCCTTGCAAATCTGTTACATTTCTGCAAATGGTAAGACTGAAGTTCAGAATTAGCATAGTCGCAAAACCCACAACCTCTCTTATGTACTTTCACAGTGCAAGCAATGCAGGAATTTCCCATAGGAATCAATTTTTCAAATACAAATGAAAGTCAATGGCAAGAACAAATACTAATCTCTTTTTAAGTCTACGGCAGATGTAACTTTGCACGAGCAGCCTCACATATACCAGCAAATACAAACACATCAATGCATAACAATGGAGAGAAAGCAGACATGCAGTACCTTCAGTACAGTGAAATGCAAGAGGTGATTTCACATATTTGATAGAAAGATGCAAAAATAGATGGTGAAGTAGCCAAGTTTGAAGGCCAAATTAAATCAGACTAGTTCATAAACACGTCTGCAGTGACAATTTAAGAATTTCTGCCAACTACAAAATCACATAATACCCACTAGAGGGTTTTCATTCTACGACGGCTCATGTTTACCTGTGTTCTTAGTGCATTATCACCCCCCATACAAAACATAAATCACCATGAAATAAACAACAAAACACTCAATTAATGCCCAAACAAATGTGATGAGCTCTACCCATGGTTCATCCCCTTTGGGCCTTTTGATGTGGGGAAACTTGCTGATCTGCCGTGTCCTCCTTTTCTAATAAAGCTGTCATCAGCTGCCAATGTGCACTTTCATGGCGTCGCTCCAAGCTGGCTGAGATCAATAGTGCCTGTCAGGGAGCGGTCCCTAGGCGTAATAAGGCTGGGAGACACATGGTAAGTAGACCACGGGGGGGGGGAATCTAGGCAACGTTCTGATTGAATATGGACCGTGATTTCTACAGGGAGACATGACTCTGTGTTTTCACATGGGATGGAAAAAGAAAATAAGATAATTGGTTATGCATAGATGGGAATCATATTACAGAATTAAGAGTGACACTGAATTGTCCACTAAAAGAGGAGAAACCTGATACAGAATGTAAAGCTATTGCTGTATTTAGTTTACGTTGGCACGGTGGTGATGTCAGAAACCTGTTAGTGTTCTGTGATACCACCTATCTTCCATCGGCCTACAACACATTCTATATATATACATCCATCACTTCGGAAGATCTACAGCTCCGCTAGTGTCATGCATATCATCAAAAAACATGTTAGGCTGGGAAGTCCATAGCTCATGTAGCGCTTTGACATTTTAACTAACCAGACAGCACTGATAGACACACACCGTTTTCTGTGCTGGATTTACTGTTAATGTGACAGACTGCCATGCAAACACACACCCACACAGTACAGACCCACAGTTTTGCATAGTGTGATGTAACCGCAAGAAGAAGTAGGGATCTTTTTCTTAGTCTTGCACATTAATGTTGCATGATATAACATGTCACAAGAACTTTACTGTTCCTCAGAGATTTCTTTTTTTGGACAATCTGCAACACAGTGACGACAAACAGGCAAATGGAATTTGTATTATAACACAAATGATTTGTCAGCATTTTTAAAAATTAAGTGCAAATGCAGTGCCCCTTTGTATAAAGCCTAACATAACTGTATTCCTCATAAATATAAAGGCAGCAGATCATCTGGGGAACCAGAGAACTGAGATAATAGTATAATAAACCGGTGAAACCTGAGAGTGAATAGCCATATTAGCAGCACTGTGAGGCTGTACTCAGACATAGAGGTCCTTTGAGCTAAATGCTGACATCAGCATGCTAATAAGCGCACAGTGACATAACATGCAGACAATTAGCAGGTATAATTTTCACCAGGTTCACCATCTTAGTTTGTTAGTATGTGTTAGCATGCTCACATTTCCTATGATGCAGTATGAAAGCACTAGAGGAAATGTCAGGGGATCGCCAAAGTGATTACAATTCATCCCTAGGGAATCCTGAACGTCTGAAGAAAAATTTCACAGCAATCCATCCAGTACTTGTCAATACATTTCACTAGAAAACACAAACATCAACCTCATGATGATGCTTGAACAAAAATCTGACCGCAAAGGTCAGCAGGATTCATCCTCTGGTGAACATAAATGTCCTCCAGTAGTCGTTTGAGATATAAGTCTGGACTGCTATCCTTAAAACCAAAGCTAAAATTATTGTAGGTTTTGACAATATTTTTTATAAAAAATGTATATTCAACTCCAGTCAGTAAATAGAGAGAAGCTGGGTGGAAGGTGTTCCAGCATGTTTTTCTGCAGGAGATGGTTGCAGTTAATCATTTAGCAAAGCGAGGAAAGGTTGATTTAATACTCCCACCATTACTTCCTGTAAAACAAAAAATCACAAACATGGGCGTGATTTGTTGGCTGTCAGTATTTCCTTTTTTTTTCTAAGGGGACCAAACCTGTCAAGTAAATGGATCTGGTCGTTTTTGCTTCTGTTCCATTCAACCCATGAGGATACACCTGCCTGTATATTTTTGTTGTGTGGGTTTTAACAGATGAAAAGTGACAAAGAAAGTTCCAAGGATTTTTCATCCTCAAACTCATAATTTGGTGTTCCAACTCATCTCTGAGTTCAGTGTTCCCATTTCACATGCAATACTGCATTATTGAGCTCACTGATGCGCACTCAGGACTGCATCAGTCATAAAATACAGTATTGCATGTTTAAATGCGTCCAGCGGTGAGGAATTGATTGAAGTTGAAGCGGGCAATTAGTTTCATTGATAACTGTACCGGCGGGGAGGAACACACCGAACACAGGAAGGCATAACACATCTCCTGAATGGAAACAGTCCCATTACTCTCTGTCTGCTGTCTTCACTTCCCTCCTCGCCATTCATCTACGGATATAATGACCAAAGAAAGAGCAAGACGCTGATCTGTCAGGATGATTCACTGTCAATTTACCGGGCTTTATATAAAGCTCCGCTCTGTGCAGCAGCTGGGTAGATGGACCCAGCCTCCTAACTCTTCTTATAATCTACATATTGACACATATGATGGTAAAGTGCTGATTGGGAACGACCGTGAGGAGATGACTTCTCAGCAAAGACTTTAATTTGAATGAGTGTGGTGTCAGAAGGTGATAACTGGAGTGGTCATTAGCAGATGGATTTGTACAGACAATGACAGATGTGATATGGTGCTACCATCAGTGTTTTTGAATTTGTGTTATCATGCGAGTGTGTATCAATAAAACACTCGTTTATGATCAATCACTGTTTCAATTTCTTGGTGACATGAGAAAGCCATTGGGTTTAATGCTCACAGCCCACTCTTTTGTTTGCATCAGAAGGAGATAGCCTTGTTTTGAAAAGATGCATTTTTCTATCCAGGGTATTGCAGAGATGTGCCTCAAGGCTTTGCATTATCTCCAAATGGAGTAAACAGAGTATCTGAATCATAGCAACATCTTGAGCTTGTTTGGGTTATCTATGGCCACACATCTGCAAACAAAGCTTGTGCACAAGCAGCTGGCTGTCTGGACCTTGACTAAAGAAACTAGACAGGCAGCAAACTTTCCAATAAGCACAAAATATGAGGTCTTGTGCATAGTCTGCACCAGCAGACAGAGGACCTTCTGATAAGTGAACTAGAAACTAGAGAAAAAGCTAAAACACCAGCAGGCAGGTGAGGCTGTTTCATTATTTGAATGGGCATAACATACTATTAAATCATATTTATCTGTCAGCAATGCATCAAATACACTTTCAACCACGTGAGTCTATCACACAAAAGCAGACAGTAGGACTGTAGCTTATTTTACTTGAACTCTCTAAATTGCAAACCCTATTGGGGGTTAATATTACTAAGCAGCTTCTTAACTTCATGCAATGGGAGGAAGAAGTACTCAGATAAAAGTAGCAATAACATACTCTAAAACCACTCCTTTTCAAAATGCATATAAGTAAAAGTACAAAGATATTGACAAGAGAATGGTCCTAAAGTATCCAATCTAAAAGCACTGATTCCCCTTTCAGTGTTATCATTGGATCATAACAATGCTTTAACATTTTAACTTTAGGAGTTGTTTCATTTACACCATTGAGTCATCTTTTAATGAGCATATATATGGTTTGTATCCTAATCATAATCTGAAAAGAAACCATTAACTACAATTATCAAATAAATTTAGTGGTGTAAAAAGTACAATATTTCCCTAAGGTTAAGGGAATAGTAGCCTAGTGTAAAGTAAATGGAAATATTCAAATAAGTCAGTACCTTAAAAGTGTAGTTAAATGCAGAACCTACTTGAGTAAATGTACTTCCCATCACTGCGTCATCTTAATTTCTACGCTGAACACAACTGGAAAGAACACAACTGGACATGAAAAGATTAAGTCCTCCACAGTTTGCAGTAGGTAATGTAAGACAGCAGCGACACATGATGCAGTTATTAAAGGTGAAGTTGCTTCAGCTGCAAGCTGTGAGTTTGAGCAAACCATGCAGGTGGTATAAACCTTTAGGTCAACAAACCCATTCTACAAATAAAACAGTACACATTTCAGGCGATTACGAGGCTTCAGCTCATTGATCGGTGCGTCGTGTGCTTCTTGGAAATATGGTGACTGGCGCCATTGCGTGGCATGATGGGAAATTGCACGCGTCTGCCTGATAGTCCGAGTTAAGAATCACCTGGGACTGGAAGTCTTCTAATAGACTTCAAGGTTATCTAGAATTGACTTCTGAAATGCGTTTATTTGTTATAATCATGTTGACAGTGGGTGAAAGTCTTCTATTTTCCTTTTAAAACGTGCTATTTAAGACCATCTTTCTTTTTCCAGGGTTATGAACCATCATGTCTCCTTCACCTCTAACCTTTAAATAACCGAAGCAGGCGATATTCCTGTGTAATTATTACAACCTGTTGGTCTGTAATTAAAGTAAACCCCGAACATTAGAGCGCAATGAACATGAACTACTTAAAGTTCATCCATCCCATTTCCTGGACGAAGTTCCCGGAGGAGGGCCAATGGGGAAGGCATGGGAAAGTTCTCCCCACTTTTTTCCGATTACATCGATGCTTTTTAAAGAAGGCAAACACACAGCCTCTCGAGCTGCAGCCCGCTACTGTCAGGAGCGGAGGGGGATATTAGTAGTCTACACATAGGTCTGAGGCCGGAGAGGCAAAAAGGATACAAATCCCGCTTCACGATAGAGAAAGGTAAGAGTGTTCTCCTATTTGGAAAATTCCACAGTTCATGTGATAAAAACATTTGTAATTCTTGTATGTCCCTGTAACTTTCAACAGTTGTCAATGAGTAAATTGTACTGTATTTGGTCTTGTTTTTGATCGCCCAACGGATCAGAATATGACTTTGACTTTTTATTGACTTTCGGTACAGCCTATTAGTCTTTCAGTGTTTCTTTGGTCATTAACATTGAGTTTTATGATTATTGATTGATTTGATTTAGCCCATGTTGTCATAGATGTTTCTCTTTTCAATTTCATATGGTATATATAATAACTTACAGTATCCCAATAACAAGGCTATGGAACTTAAAATGTAAAACGTGAACGTGACCAAAATCCTGTAAAAAAGACAGTTCTGACTTTTTGTGACTGGCACTTCTGAGTTCTTGATTATTGGGTTTTATTGTAGTTTATATACTTGATATAGCCTACTTGTGTGGATTTTTCATTCTCATTTTATGCTATTTTGTATTTTCTAAGGTGAATTATTTCTAGTTTGTTGGCACTATGTGGTACGTTTGGTTGCCCATAGATAACAGTAATGCTCAAGACAATACTCCCAGAAGTGGATTAGTCCATTTATATATTTTTGTGCCTGTTCAGCGGTCCATTGTCTTGTCTCATCCTGTCAGAAAAGCTTGTATTTTCACTATTAAAACATTTTTTTAGGGGGGGAAGGAATAACAGAAAAACATAAGCAGTCTAAACAGATAGACAAGTGTCACAGCAGTGCCTCAACTCCCCCAAACAGGATGTTTATTCAGATGTGTGTGTGTGTGTGTGTGTGCGTGCGTGTGTGTGTGTGTGAGTGTTTCCTGACACCGACTGTGTCATTTATCATTAACAACTTTCATTAACACCCCCCCGATACTTAAGTGAAATCAGTCACTGTATGATTTGACTCAGCTTTAATTGATTCATAAATAATTGATTCATAAATCCAACTAGAAAAATAAATGCATGGGATAACGCTGTCGCTGTATAATGTAAAAGTTTGAGTGGCCTCTCTTGGACTCGTTGGCTCCAGTTTTACTGTGAACAGTGAAAGCGTACATTATTTCCATCCGTATTAAATGTTAACTTTAGCACCATGTGTTTTTGTTTTAGTCCGTTTTAGGGTATGGAGGCCTTGTTTTTCCCATGGTGATGATGAGGAGTTGGAGCCCACCCTAAAAACGCTGTGAGCTCATGGAAGAACTAATAGGGGGCTGCAGCCAGATACACATGTTCCCCAGTAAAAAGACACTATTATACTGAAAAGGTTGGAGAAACTTTGCTCATTTATTGCTTATAGAAACCATGAAACACTTTTCATTAGCTGCGCGTTTATGACAACCCACCCAATTAGGTGTTAAATGATACAAGCCAATGTGTTCAGCCATGTAGCAGTAAATGAAAAGGCAAATTAACTATATGACCTGCATAACAACTACAAGAATCAAATGTGAGATTGCAAAAGCATGTAATGTTTTATTTTTGTGCGGGGATTAGGGGGGGTGATATGGCCATAAATGTTATCACAGTAAAAAATGTCATATCATTTGATATTGATAATTATCACAATAAATGTCAAACCATATTTCTTTCAAGCTTAAAGGCTGATTTTTGCTCCTGAGTGAAAGTTGAAGAAACCAGATAGTTAATTGCGGTTTTAAACTATTCTTTATGGTTAGAACATGACCAACATTTGCCAAACAGGTGATCATTTAACAAATCGGAGTGGAACATAAAACAATTATGATAAAATCATGGATATAAGATTTCTGATATACAATGGATATTTAATAAATAAATAAATATGGGTCAGTTTTTATGTGTGTCCAGATATATACTTTTAATATCCATGCTGCAAATTTCACTATCACTACCAATGGCGGTTTCTGCCACACAACCACTTGTAAAAGTGGAGTGATTCAATAAAAAATGCATCATCTTCCTCAAATGAACTGGTCTTCATTTAGTATCATTAAAATAGTTATATTCTAAAAAATTTTGTTCTACAAAAAGGCTAGTTAACTCTAATAATGTTCTTTTTCAAACATTCTCTCATTCTCCCCCATCTGTCCATCCATCCTTCATTTACCAACTGTCCCTCTTAGAAGCAGAGGATGTCCAGAGCTGACTGGTCCTTCCTGGAGCACCTGCTGGAGGAGGGCCAAGAGTATTCGACAGGCATTGGCCGCGTCTGGCTCACAGTACTCTTCCTCTTTCGCATGCTGGTACTGGGAACTGCCGCCGAATCTGCCTGGGATGATGAACAAGCTGACTTTGTGTGCAACACGCGACAACCGGGCTGCACTGCTGTGTGCTACGACAAAGCTTTCCCCATCTCCCACTTTCGCTACTTTGTTCTCCAAGTCATCTTTGTCTCCACGCCGACTATTTTCTACTTTGGATATGTGGCTATAAGGGCTGGGAAAGATAAGAAAAAGGAGGAGGATAAGGATAAGAAGCAGGCAGAAGAGGGTGGTGGTGGTAGTAAGAGAGGAGAAACTGTAATAGAAAGGCACAATAACAATGTGACTAAAGACAATGCAGAAGAGAAGGAGAAACAAGAGGTTGGTAGGAAACACAGAAAAGCTGACAAGCCTCCCCCTGAGGCCCCTAAACTGAAAGGAAGGTTGCTGTGTGCATATGCATTTAGCATCCTGACAAAAGTCTTTCTTGAAGCTGGCTTCATCGTAGGGCTGTGGATCCTTTATGATGGTTTCATCATTACAGCAAAGTTTGAGTGCACGGGGTTCCCTTGTCCTCACACAGTGGATTGCTTTGTCTCTCGACCCACAGAGAAGACCATCTTCACCATCTACACTCAGGTGATTGCTGTCATCTCCCTGCTCCTCAACCTCTGTGAGCTCCTCCACCTACTCCAGCTTGCCATCTCCCATCGGCTGGAGAAACGCTACTGTGCCCAGCGCCAAGACTACCTACCTCGGTCAGAGCAGGTGGTAACAGCCCGACAGGAGACTCCAGAGCTCCAAACGGAGGTGTCTTACAAAGCAGAGAGCCATGTTAACCTCCCCATCCAGGGGGACGCTACATACTACCCCAACCCCTGTGAGAGCTACGGGGAACTGGCAACAGAGGTAAACTGGGGACCTGGGGAGGCTGAGAGTGACCTGCTTCCAAGTTATGTGAACTGCATGGGCGCCATGAGGACAACACATTCCCCCAGAGTCCATTATAAGAAACAAGCACACCACACTGAGAAAAACACTAAGGGTGCCCATAAGGTAAACTCAAAGCAGAAACATTACGTATGACCCAGTCAGATTGGACAATATGTTGTATATGACTCTGGAAGTTTTGTTTGGTTTCTGAGCCTTCCAGTTTTTAGTAAATACTATCCTGCGCATGACACTTGACTGTCAAGAGTGCACGGTGAGAGCTCAAATGAAGAACAACTATTGCACTGTGAACTCGATGCCTCAGAGGCGGTCGGACGTTCAATCAGAGATTACCAGATAAATGGACCTATTCAAAATGAAACATTTTGAGAACACTCCCCAAGGCAAAGAAAATGAGACTCCATGATGAGAGAAGATTACAGTCATAAGATGCCTTCATGTTACATTTAATGGCCTTTAGTGCTGAATGTGACGGTGAAAAAAAAAACTGAAAATGAGAGACGTGTGTGGAGGGGCTGCGGATATTGTTTGTATGGGAGAGTACGTAGAACCACATATAAGCATATTCCTCTGAGATTTGCACTGTAACCCCTGGAGTTCTGTGAAGCCCCCTCCTCTCCCCATGCCTGTGTTCACACTGTGGAATGTACTGGTCTCTGGATCCTGTTCAGATCCCAAGAGGATAATGACCTTGTTGATGCATATACGCATGCATGCACGCACACAAATGAACTTTTCAACCTTTTACCCAGTGAGTTTTGGTCAGTGGAGTTGGGGATTTGGATCGGGGAAGGCATGGATAGGAAAACAGAAGAGCCAAACCAGGGGAATTCTGGGATTGTAAATGACTTATCATGGCCAGTAACCATAGTATTTTATGTATGAGGAAAGATGGAGAGAGAGGACCACTGCTAGATTGCGAGAGCTGAATAATGGAGCAAACACAAGCATGTTGTTTGAAAATCAAACCTTTTAGAGACCTTGGTTGAGAACACAAAAGATGCATTAGTGATTGCACAATTAATGGACTGAACGCGGTACAGAAATGTGCAAACCTAAGAAAAGGAAATGTCTAATTATGTGAAAACTGTATTTAATGTTTAAAGTATTTGGAATTAATAGTGTTAATATTTATTTTTTATGGAAAAATAAAGTTTAAAAGTACAATAAATTAATGATGAAACTGTCAATTTAAGTTGTATAATTATTATATAATTATTCAGATACTGCATTATTCACATTCACTTTATTCCCTACAAGTTGTGGACATGTGGTTTTATCTCTTTTCCTTTCTGAATGTAGGGATGAGATTTCCATGTGGGGAAAATGTCTCAGAAGTGAGTATTGCTTCTCTGTCCAGCCATACACTTTCCACTATCCAAATACTGTCACAATACGGAGGCACTGAATCACTCAAGAGAAAGCACTCTGGGAATAATAGAAAGATGGAGGTGTGGAGAAGTGGATGAGCCTTACAGGGTATCATGAGCATAACCTCCTGAGGGCAAAAAAATAAGGGAGGAATAACTGATTTAATGGTTGTATTCAAATCTGTAGCTCTGGTTCTTTTATTACACTCTACAGGGGAGATTATCAATTATATGCCAGTAAAAGTTCATATAAGGTGGAATGGTACTTTATGCTGGCTCTTTTTAATATCCCGCGGGGAGTCCTGACTGTTAAAGCTGTTTTTTGTGGAAAGCAATTGATAAAATCCAGATCTCAGCACCTTCAACGAAGGTGTTCACCCAGGCTTGGAATGAATGTGGCCCTTTTGTCTTTTCAGGGCGGCAGCCGCAGCGCTCTGCAATACGGCACTCATTTCCAGCAATTTACTGAACTGTCTCCATGACGATAAGCAGTTATCTATGGCAGGAAAGAGGGTTTATGGGAAATTTAAGTGAGACAGGTTCTCATAAAACAAACAGCTTGAACTGTGTGAGGCCAAACAAGCAGTTAAAAAACAGAAATTTAAAAGAATCTGACTTTTTTGTTTTCATCTTTTGCTGCATTTTTGTCAATTTTATGATTTAATAATAATAATAATAATAGGAAAGACTGGAAGTGGAATGTGTTTTCATTGTGGGGGCTGCCTCTCCCTGTGTCAAGGATAAATTGGCAGATATTGTTGGGAGAACAATCCAAACAGAGCCTGCTGAAGCTGCCCAGTTCAATGTCTGTTCACAAGAATTTGGCTGGCATCCCCATGCAGTCTTGTTATCTCCGTGGGTGGTGCATGTGTGTGCACTTGCGCGCAAGTGTCCACGTGATTGTTCGTATGTGTATTTTTCACAAAAAGCCAGGAGGTCATGGAGCAGATTGCACGGGGTGACACATATCAGCCCTCTGCTGCCAACCAAAGCCAGCAGCGGAACAGCGGAGCTCCCTTTTGCATCTATATTCCTTAGAAGCGATCGAGCTGGAGAGGCCCAACGCCCTGCTCTATTCTTTCCACAGAGTAAACTCTCATCTCCTGTTCAGTAAAGCCCATACAAACCTCCAGGATGAAACAGTGCAGGTTATTTTCTGCTCCAACAGCCATTTTTCCCCTCTACAGTCACTATCTACCCCTCAGAAATTACAGCCCCCTAACAGTGCAGATGAAAGTGATGTTTTAACTACATGCTCCTCTGTCAGGACAATAGAACATTAGGCAGATTTTCTCCCATTCATTGGTTTGATTACCTAAGAGTCATGTCTAGACTATTTCCCAAACTCAGGGCAATCAAATCAGACACACACTGCTTTCGGATGATATTCCAATAAACGCTAGACAATAGACATATTTGCTTGTGTAAAGCTGTGCAAACAAACTGGGTGGGAGTCATTCGCTGGAAGGAGCCCAGTCTGTGTGACGGGTCATCCTTAACAGTTGCAACCTCTCGGATCAACTGCTATTCTGACTCTGTTTCCTGACATTGTTGAAGTCACTGCTGATGCATTTCCTCATTCAGTTTGGTGTAGCCACATGCCGCTGATCATAGCAATTTCTCCGTTTGGTGAATAAGCGCACACATACACACAAACACACACGCACACACACCACTATACACAAGCTTTTGGACTGCAAGGCAGTTCAAAGTGCCATCAAGTAGCCTCCGGGCTCCCGCAGGTCTTATGAAAGGCCAACTGTCATGCCCAGAGGCAAATCTCCTTTAGAGAAGGTCTTACTGCCAGGCCCTGTACCAGGCTGTGGAGGGTCTTTAAAGGATCCATGTATGTGCCAGGCCTGCCCAGGTTGCTCTGCTGTGTCATACTTCCTACCAGCTATACTTCCTTACGCCCTGCGTATCTCTAGGAAACACCCTGAACAGGCAGAGAAAGCACACACACACACATTCAAGAAGTTAGGAATGACCAACATGACCTCAGGGACAGACAGAGCTTAAAATAGCAGCTTACAGTGTGAATGTGGTTATTAAAGTTGTGCAATATCCCTTCATTCGGATGTAATTGGAAATAATGTGCCTCGCATGGCAAACACAACTTTTCAGGGTTTAGTGCTGATGTTATAAGTTTGTGTGTATGCGTAAAAGGCATCCAGTGTTGTGTGTGCCAACTCTTTATTTCACTCAGTGTACATACACACAACACAGACACACGACTTTCTCTGTATCCATAACAATATCCCATTCAAGAGGCCAGTCCTTAATTTGGGCATTTGTGCTACTCCACAAAACAACACAGAAATGCTTTGAGCAGATCCTAAATTTAAACTCTGGACAGGAAGTGGGTCTGTATCTGTTTCCTGTTCCAGTATTGTTTCTCCCCAGGGATTGGTCGTTTGGGATTGTTCACCCTGACAATGGGGCTGCAGTGGGCATTGTTTTGTCTTGGCTCCCCTGTGTTTTGTTGACCTGATGTCATGACTGCCCCATCAAAGGCCAGTGAAGGATGAGGGAAATGGGCAGGGTGCCGACTGTGGGGCTGGAGTCAATTAAGAGGGCTGGTACCACTTATAGCTCACAGAGAATGTGTGCTTGTGTTTTATTTGGTGGTCTCTCTTAGGCTACCAGGTAGGTTTTAGGATATGGTGTAACACAATTGTGATAGGAGGGAGTAGAGGACAGGGTCTTTTTGTGAGAACGTCTGGGTGTTTCTTTTAAAAGATGGACTAATCAATGTGTTTACGTTAACAATGAGTCTAATGATTACGTGTGAAAGGGATCGCTCACAGTGACAAACCCACAGACAATTATTGTCCAACTCTGTGGTCCCCCTCAGCTCTATGGAGCGTTTTAACGTCTTTCAGCTCATTGTTTTGATTTCACAACTTTATTGTTTTGGTTTACTGCTCTGTCAAAGTTAGCAACTAACTGGTGAACGTAGTGGAACATGTAGCAAGTAGAAATAGGCGGATGACACAGAAACTCTGAGGTTGTTTAACTCCAATGAAGCGCACTGCTTCTACACATTGTGCCAGGACTTGTGTCGAATGAAGAATATTATGAAAGCGCCTCATTCAGTGTGACATAAACTGTGACACATAAGACAGGAGAATAATTGAGAAATATGGCATTGTACATTAAAAAAACAAACAAATAATAACATAATAAAAGGAATGGGCTTATTTAAGGAAGATCACTCGCCAATCACATCACATTTCAACTATGAAATGTCACATAACATGTTTAAACACATCCAGCCCACAGTCGCACTCGGACTAAACTTACACCAAAAAGGTACATTTATGTTTTGTGTCAGTAAATATATTTTATATCTAGGCTTTTTGGACAATGCATAATTATTTTACTGAAACATTTTGCAACATTTTGGACATAAGTATACTAATAATATAACACGGGCCTCTTGTATTTTTATTGCACACATATGAGACTAAAAGTGTTAATGGCAGCGATGTGTGGTGGTGCTTTGGCCCCAGTCTTAAAGGGCTCCTATAAGTTTTACGAGCCACCAGCTATCTCTGTGTTTGCTGAGTCTGAAGCCCGGAATCTTTTCCAGTACAAAAAGAAAGAAGGCTTCATCCACCCAAGCATAGTAGCAATTAAAAATAGCCAAGTATTTCCGTCCGTCATACCACATTAGCTAAAATGAGAGTAAATACTGGGTTTACATTTGCCAGGTGGCCACCAATACGACTCAAAGTGAATGCTAATGTTGTTCAGTGTATACTGGGTGAGTAAATAGGCCACTGTTTGTTCACCGCACCAACTCTTACAGTGATAATATGCCAATCAATACCCAGTGGCCAAAAAAGAAGCTTTCAATAAACAGGGAATGCAACCACGCTAGTCTATGAGGAAAACTACAGTATGATAGATTCAGTCCAAATAGTTTTTCAAAGACAAAATTGTGTAGAGTATTTTCTTTGCATGCTCAGCACCTTTCAGTTTGCAAAAAAAAATGTGAAGGGATAGAAATACTTCTTATACAGCAGTTAGAGCTCAGTAAAGCTCTCAATCCAAAGTACAGTTGATATGTGATTAAGTGAGTTAACATCTGAGTCAGTCAGTATTAGTTAGTCCAACCCTATAATGTATCCTGGCTGTCAGAGAGGTTTCATTCTTTACATGTCAGAATATCCCCACAACTGTTTTCATTTTGACTTCCCCTACATGTGTGAAACCCTTTATATGTTTATGCTTAGGCTTCTTCTCTGTGTGTGGGTTTGATATACAGCCTTACGTGTATGCCTGGATTCTGAGTATTTGTATGTGTGGTTGTTAAACAGGGGATGTGGTGCCCTTCCAGCAGGCAGAGAGCTCTATTGTTCCTGCAGCAGAGGGAACACAGTCTCCGGCCTGTCCACTCAGGATGTTCAGGATTGGACCTCCTTAAAAAAACAAAAAACAGCCAGCATCACCCGCGCTCATTATCCCCATCATCCAGCAAGAACAATGGAGCACCTCCAAACATCCCCCTCCTTTCCCAGGAGCCACAGTGCTCGGTTCCCACAGTACTGTCCAGTTCTGAGGAGCTGTACCATTGTTAAGACAGCCGACCTGTCAGCTGATTGTTCCCAGGAGGACGCACACACCTTTCACACACCTAAACACACCACGCTCCTTAACTCTCTCTCAGCCCCACCTCCACATCTCCATCCTCACTAGTTTCAGACAGAAACTTTCACCAGCTTGAAGCAATTGCCACTCTGAGCATGCACAACCGGAGTCACTGGAGTGAAGCCGGCAATCCACTGATAGCAAACTTAAGAGGGGGAGTACAGGCTGATGACTGCTGATAGCGCAGCATTCACCACTCTGGTGCCAATGTAAATCTGGGTCTCATAACATTTCCCCATTTCACTAGCTGGCAGGGTAACGTAGCAGAACTTATCCTGGCACACTGGAAAGGTTATCATCCATTAAGAGAGCTCCTGGGGCACGGGAGAAATGGACCTTTCTGATTCACTATTTAACACAGGAAATTGCTGCAGGACTGGAGTAAAAGTGACAACAAAATAATTATTAGAGTTCTCTCTAAGTTCATGTGAGGTATCACGTGTCTGATTTAAAAAGCTTCATAGTGTTCTCTTTATGTAGCATTTAAGACTACTACTACTACTGCCTAACCTCTCCATCTTCAATGAAAGATGGATTTTTATTAAAGTCTTAAGTAATGAGGATATTAAAGACTTTCTTGATTGAATACGGGGACACTTTTCCTCTTTCTGCCTATACAAACTGGACAAAGTTCACGTTGGGCACAGACAACACCGCTAATGTTACCAACACTCTTTCTAAGCATTATTTCAGCACTATATTATTCCAAATAAGCATATCTTATTTTTAATCATTAAAGTAACTTAAAGTATCACACAGGAAAAATCTCCAGGCTTCTCGAGTGAATCATTGTTTTAATTTGACTAGTGTATAAATATATGTCACACAAGCAGAGAAGAGAGCTGCCTTTAAAAGGATAAAGTCAATTTTAGCCTCATGTTGCTCTGCTGATGCCTGTATCAAAAGGAATGTTTCCACATAGTGATCTATGTTGTTGTACGCCTAACTGAACTGTAGGCAGTTCAAAGTGAATAGCGAGACCAACTTTGATCTGTAACCAAACATCAGTGGCTACGGCAATGCTAGCTTGCACGTCATCATGCTGGTCCAGTGGCAGCTTTATCCAAGTTAAGACATAACTGGAGATTTGTCCTGTTTTTCAAACGTGGCTTAGCTAATCCAGGCTAACATGCTGTTATCAGGCTGAAATGATGCTGTGAATTACCATTCAGCTAAATGGGCTCTTTGAACACAGTTATAGGATCAATTGGTAAATCTTAGATAGAACAGCGCACCACTAATGTGAAATACAGGCAACATGGATAGAGAATTGACACCAATGTGTGGCAGTGCTGCATACATGAGGTTAGCGTGCTGGGTACACTAGGGCAAGAGATTTGCAGACAGTCATTTGTCTTGCAATATTACTGGTGTTATTGTTATACAGTTAGTTATGAATGCAGTTACACAGGGATTTCAGCAGCATTTAGAGAACAATTTTTAGTTACATAACTTACCTTCAGTTTATAAAGTTTTCCAACTTGAAATAAACACACTGCACGTATGATGCTAGTACAATTCATAAATATAAGTATTAAAATTTTGAATCTCCATCATTTTCAGTTAAATGTCATGTATGTGGTAATTTGTCTTGTGTATTTTATCATACACAGGCATGCAACTCTTTATTGTAAAGATTTAAATGTGATAATTGTGATGTTTTTTTCAGTAACATACAACTTCTCATCTTTAAAAATAATTTCTAACATTGACTTTATGAATGGGCTTATGGTTCACCATAAAATTACTTTGTCACGATCTAGCTATCTCTGATTAAGCCTGCACTTTCAGAAGTTTGGGCTTTGGACAGAAAAAAACCCAGAATTGGATGGGTCTTTTTTAAACAGGTGTTTTTTTGCCAGAGGCAGGTCGCAGAATTTTCTACAGGTCAAATTCCAAAGGGTGAATGAGTTGGCGGTTGCCTGTTCATCATTGGTTTGTCTACTGTGTTCCCTCGAAAATAATTTCCTTCTTGAAGCTGAATGAGCAGAGTCATTACTTCCTTCCTTTGACTTTGATGTTTTTTCTGTCCTTGGCAACACCATTGTTTCATAATCAACTGGGATCAGATATTTGTTCAGAACTCAATGTGAAACAATGCTGCTGAGATGCGAGCAACGAAAACTGAAACTTTAATTTTATTAAAGTATATCATTACACGAGTAGCATACACTTCCAGCATACAAACACAAATGTTTATTTATCACGTTTCAGAAACACACATATAACCTTTAGTGTGCAAACCATCAAGACTTTCTAAAATGAAAGTATTGTGTAGATATTCCAGACAATAGGACTAAGCAGCTTAAATTTGCTGAGACCTCCCACACCGCTGGCTTAATGTGTCACATACCATCAAAAGGTTACATGGGATAAGAAGAAACTACAACAAAGACCTGCCTTTCTTCCTCCACTTTTATGTTCACAATCATCGCAAGTCTTTCCTCAACATACAGAAAGGATTAAATGGAGTAACACTATATGACGGGCTTTTAACATCATAATCATTTGTCAAGAAATGTCATTTGTGTGATGTAACAGCAAAGACAATAAAATGTGTCACAGTTCCACTTAAATTTAACAGAAAATGAACAAGTTGGGATTAAACCCTGTCATCAGTTCAAAGCTGTGTCTTGCTTTAGTTATTATTGATCGTGCAACATCAAGTGGAAGGTCAACAAATCATATACAAGCTATATTTGACTCAATAAAAGCCAGGTTTCTGTTTTTAATTACCCTCTAGCTAGTGTCTGATATTTACAGACAAGATTATGCTTTTGGGTGGGTGAGAATGTATGGCTTAAGTGATCGGGAAGGATGGGTGTTTCTGCCCTCTGGATCGCCACCCCGTTTGCTCCCAATGCACTGTCCTCCTGCTGAGAAAGGGCAAACGCGAGTCTCTCACGCCCACATGGGTTAACTCTTTTCAGGTCGGTTCCTGTTTAGAGCTGCTCTAGGTGTGAACTCCAGTTTCTCTTTGAGGCTAAGCACCTGGGTGCTGTCCATTCCCACTTGTTCCTGCAGCTTCCTCTCCTCCCTCAGTTCCAGGATGCCCTTCTCCTCTCGAGGTTTAGGGGTCCCCCTGACAAACCACTCCAGGTGGTAGCCCACTGCTCCCACCACAAAGGCCACAGGGAAGGTGACATAAGGGGCATAGGTCCGTACCGCTGTCCAGACTAGAGGCCACATGACCGCACACCGCTTTGGCTCCTTGGTGCTTCATAAGGGGAAAAGTAAAGTGGCAACTTTAGCTTACATTAAAGGATAGTAACAGCGCTTAGTAGGAGGGAAAAGTGACATCTATTCACACATAAGAGGGTATTGGAAATATCACCTTACATCCCTAGTTTTGATTTATTGATCTTAAATGTGGTTATCAAAAATAAATGACTGGTAGAAACCAGACATAAGTACCTGTTTGTCCCTCTCCTCACATTTAGCTACGAACAACAAATATTGCTTACAAACCTAATGGCAGAATCAACAAGCAGGCCCACAGCAAGAATCCAAAAGATTAAGTAAAAAATAAAAAAGACATGTCACAAGACTCTAAAGTAACTAACAATGTCTCTGTACCCAAGCCTTGATGACTTGTATGAACATTCATCTAACTAGCACCGTTAACGCTACGGCCCTTCGAGAGAAATGTAACTTTACCATTGTCCATAAACATTTAACTACAAGTTAACGTGAAACTGTTACAAATAGACTGTATGTACTTTTATGATAATTTGTTCGTTTTGTTTTTTGCTGACATGAAATGCCGTTCTACTCGATTAAAAAAGGGCGTGTATTTATAACTCACGCCGTATGGTTTAAAGCAAGTTACACAAGCAAGGACAATTACATGGTCACAGTTGTTATTGCGTTTGGCCAACAGTTCATCTACCCAGACAACGGCGAGGAACAGGGCTCGAACAAAGTTCACAGCATCTGAACATATAAAATAATAATCGTTTCTTCAGGATTATCGCTACGTGCTGAATTATGTGGGTTAACTATTAGTGTTACTACGTAAAAGTAAATGAACGACCCTGGTCGTAACAGGCTAGCTTGTGGAAACTTGGTAACGTTAAATGATACGTAACATTAACGTTACAGTCAGAACAATGTAACTCTAAATGTGAACCCGCACCCACTACGTTTGCTGAAAAAGAAAAGTGTGGTATGGTGTTTATCTCTCGTATATTTTGATAACCATATTAGTTTATTGAGTAACGTTAGTCTTTACTCACCTTCACCGTTAGCAGCACGTTGGTGCAGCAGCGGACCAACGCAATTTCCGTGAGACGGTCTGTAAGCTTCCTGGTTATACGTCATTGGCTGATGAGCCTCGCTCTGCTGTAACCACATGCTCACTGAGAGTCTGACAGAGTTTTACCTGCGTTTTGTCGTGGTGTTTTACCACCGCCTTGTGGTAAACATAGTACACTACTTTCAGATGAGGAATGCCCAAACGTGTTTACATTTTGTTTACTGTTTTAGGAGACACAAAGGGAATCAATCAGCAGACAGCGATATCTGCTTCTACTACTGGTACTGATAGGTTAGTACCAAACTGTTATTTGTTATTGTTGAACATTACAATAATTACGTTATAGACAATAATTAAAAATACATACATTTATTTTATATTATATTTCCGACCTTTTAGTCCCATACGCACCAGCACGTACCTTGAGATCCTCGGGCAGAGGTCTGCTGTCTGTTCCAGAGTCTTGATTAATAAACTAAAGGGGACAGAGCGTTTGCAGTCAGGGCCCCGAGGCTCTGGAACAGCCTGCCTGAGGAAATCAGGTCGGCTGAGTCAGTGAACTCTTTTAAGTCCCTTCTTAAAACATACTTCTATAGGAGAGCGTTTCCCGATATTATATGATGTTATTTTATTTATTTTTTAAATTTATTTATTTATTTTTATACATTTTATCTTTATTTTAAACGTGTATTCTAGTCTTATAAGTGTTTTGTTGTCTTGTAATGTGAAAGCACTTTGTAACTGGTTTTTGAAAAGTGCTCTATAAATAAAGATTATAATAATAATAATAATAATAATAATAATAATAATAATAATAATAATAATAATAATTATTATTATTATTATTATTATTATTATGCAGTTTATGGCGCCTTTCATAACACCCAAGGTCACCTCACAAACAATATACAGATCATTGCATAAAACAATACAAACAACAAACAAGCCGCATACAGATATAATGCATTAAAAGATCAATACAATATTATTATTATTATTATTATTATTATTAGTAGTAGTAGTAGTAGTAGTAGTAGTAGTATTTTTTATTATTATTATTATTATTATTATTATTATTATTATTATTATTATTATTATTTTAAGACCATTGGTTAAAAGTTGACTAACTGTAACAGAAAATGAAACCAGATTTTTACTTGTGTGTGTATCCTTTGAGAACTGCAACAACATTTACATTACGTATATCCATATGTGTCTGTACATCTATTAAATATTTTATAATCAAATAACCTAAAGAGCCTGAGCTTTGTGACTAAACAGTCAAAGGCAACCAGGGCTGTTTGTCCCATCCATGGCGTACTGCATGTCTTTCTGTGTTTAAACATTGATGGCATTCTTGCACAAAATCCTCCTCTCAAGGAACACTCACAGACGGCTGACACATCAGTCACTAGTGTTGTGTCATTCACTGACAAGACAGTTTTATTTTTTCAAAGCACACTTTGCATACAGAGACAGGGGCACTTTCAGAGGCTTGGTATACTATATAAAGACACAAACAGTTTTAGTTGCTTTGCTTTTGTTTACTTTAACTGCTTGCAGAGAAATTGTGTACATTTCAGTCACCCAGCAGTGGATTATAGGGGGAAGAAAATATTTCTCTGTGCTACTGTAGTTTCTGGGTGCAGAATCGGTAAGTGTTCTTTGCAAACCTCTACATGATTGATGACACTGATATTTCAGCTCCAAGGCCCAAAAGTTTTCCATAAAACTATACCAACTATACCAAACCTTCAAGCATGGTGCAGAGCACTAGGCTGATGTATAGCGACTGGAATGCAGCCTGTCACGGAGGTCTCAGAGTTGGCCATTTCTGACTCATCAGTCATTTGCACAGATACAGAAAAAGTTTTTAAAATGGAGCTATATCCAAATGTCTATGTTATCATACTTTAAATGACTGCTGGAATTATTGTGATTAATAGGATTCTGTGTGGGTGATAACATTTCATGCTTCAAAATGATTCTTTTAAGCAGTTCCTCCCTCTATGCTGTCCATCTTGTAGTTGCCAGAACTGGCATTTGATCAGTCCTGTCAGATAAAGTGAAATGTGCTCATCCCCTGCAGGAAAACAACATCACTAGTGCCAGTTCTGCTTTACCAGCGACCATAGCAGTGCCAGGATTATTTCATCAGCTCCTGTTTATTAGTAAATGAGATTTAGGGCTGCACTCTGCCAAGATTTGTATGTAAAAATACAACCATCTTATCAATCCAAATCACAAACTGGGGCTGACAGAGTGGAGCACCACATCCTCACTAACTGAAGCCGCAAAATACATGCTCTATTTGCTCAAGCTAATTACAGTTGTCAGGCATGGTCAGTGCTGGGAAATTTCCTCATTACATCAGACATGACAATCAGGACTTATGTTCAGTCACTGCTGAATCACATAAGCCAGAAAAGGGCTGCTGCAACGCCTTCCATGGGCAGAAACCTTCAAACACGGTGCGATTTTCGCAACACTTGAGTGCCCCAAACTCTGAAAGCGACAATAAACCACACCCATGTTCAGGTGATGTGTCTAGCCAAGTGTAGCCTCAGATTAAGATAGAGGGAGAGGCGCAAGTAGGAGACGGTGGGTGGGGTATGAACAAAAAAGTTGCACAAGAGAATTTGACGGATTGCCTCCGGTTTTGACAGACGAGGAGAAGCAGGAGGACTCTTGACACAGACTGTGATTAAGCAGAGTCATAGATGGTGAGGGAAAGAGGTGCCAGATGTGGAAGGGGAAGACAGACTTTGCTCTTTTGTTTGGCCAATATGCCCTACAATTTGAGAAATGAGTAGTAGATTTTTGGGCATTCTGAGGTCAAAGGTTTGTATTTGATGTAACTTGTCATATTACTACAAACAGAATCCATTTTGCCTTTTTTATTTCCATGCCACTGCTCCAGATTAAACACGACATACAATGTGTAGTTTCTTATGATATATTCAAACTTTCATTTTTTCATTATCGTGAAAGGCTGTCAGTCAAGAATATGAACACATCAAAATGTGATACAAAAGCATTTATTTGGTTTTGGCATGTTTCCTGATTTCAGAACCTCAATGGAGTGTTATATGTACTGGCCCCACAGTCACTGATGGTTCATTTCATTGAGGTGAAAATGACAAAAAAATAAGACACACTTTTTAGTGCTTTGTTGCAAATATTAAAATAAGTTCACCACCACCCTAAAAACTTGAAAATCATGGAAATACTCTCTGGAAATGCAGAATACTCCTGATATGCATACATTTAAAAGGCAATTGTTTTAATGGCACGGGTACATGTTAATCCTGTGTGTGAATTTGCAGTTCACATCTGATACTTCCTCTAATCAAGTCTATACATTGATTCGGCCCTGTCGGGTCAACATTCAGCAAATTAAACATATGTAAACCAGCACTCTTTTGTATCTCAGTACAGGCATTCATCATTTCAATCAAACACTGGTACTAGAAAACAAGACTCTTGTCACCAAGGCATCTATGGTATGATGACGTTGTTTAGAGGGACCTACATATGTGGTGACCGATGTTACAAAACCACAATCGCTTTCCTCTCCCCCTGGTAAAAGTGAAGCTATCCAGTCCTCTATAACAGCTACTGAACTTTATTCAGGTGCATGGTGTTAGTCTTTATCAATATACAGCAACAAGCCATGGAATAATGTGTACTGGCTTATATACTTCCTACATATCATCAAAGCTGGGGGCACTTATGGGAAAGCACTGAAAATGACCTGAACATGGAATGATATTGTGAATCCATGCAGTGCAGAGGGATTGTCAGTGGAATGAGGCTCACATGAGCCTGGTGATGGCACTGGAGAGGAAGTCCTCATAGCTGAGGCGTACGGTGCCTGTCATGGCCGTGTCTCGCTCCCTGAAGGCCTGTGTTGTGGTCTGGAGCTGGGTGCACACATGGATGAAGCGGTCTAGCTGGATGCCTGGTTGTCTGCCTTGCAGGGCAAAGCGCTGCACCACTGACTCAGAAAACTGGGGACTCAGGTTGTAGCCCATCTGAGCGAGGGCTGAGGAATAGGAGATAGATAGTGGACAGAGAAACAAGGTAGGAATTCATTTCATGTCTTTGGTTTCATTTCAGTCTTAATAAAAAATTAAGAAAACAGGTTTGAAACTGAAACCACAAATTGTCCTGATCGTGGTCTTTTTTTTTTTTTACAAAATTACCACATATCCCAATTAAATGTAGCATCTTTAACACACACAAATGGGTTACCTTGCTGTAGCTCAATGCCACTGATACTGCCTGAGCGGTCTCTGTCAAATTGCTGAAAGAGCGCTCTCCACCGCTGCATGAAATCCCAAAGTGCTGAGAAGCCAAACAGGTCTATTTGACCCGACCGCGTCTTGTCAAACATGTCTAACAGGAAACACAAAACACAGCATCATCAGCCAAACAAGACTGAGACAGTTTTCTTCAATTATTGTTCCATCTTGCAAAAGACAACACAATTGTGACGTCCTTTTTTTTTCGCCCCCCGGGCTTGTTTTCAGCAAGCCCGTCACCCATTATCACAGATCTTGTTGTGTTATCTTACAGATAGCACACAGAAAGTCATAGTGGGGAACATCAGTCACTGCCTGGCAAATACAATGGAATGGGATACACAACTAACAAGCTCCAAGACAAACATGACTCAGTCATTTTTAGGCTGACTCCTGGCTGCCTAAATTTCTGCTTTTGGAAACCTAAGTTTGGGAGATGTATGTGTTAGTCATATATAAAACCAGCCTACTTTCTTTCTCCCTACTTCCTCACCACTGCTTTATTCATTTGTTTTTCCTAAATAGCTCCCTTTCCCCCCTTTGGTGTGGCCATTTAGGACTCTGAATGTAGCATTGTTTCTTTATTTGTCTGTGAGCAGGATTACGGAAAAAAGACCTACTGGCCAGATTTTCATGAAACTTGGTAGAGACAAGAACCCATTACATCGTGTCTATAGCAAAATGAACTGAATTTGTCATGCTACAAGGTCTGCTCATGCACAGTGTTATTATTTCCCCAAGAAACCCTGTCAAAGCATTTATAAACAGTTCATAAACACAGAGCTCCCTCTACTTGAACATTTCATTTGGCTGCAACCATATTACTTACTGATCATCATGAGGCAGGTCTCGTCATTAAAAGCAGACCAGTTGGAGTTGACAAGTGCCTGCTTCAGTTCCTTTACGTTGATGGAGCCGCTTCGGTCTGTGTCAACAGTCTGGAACCACTGGTATGCCTCTTGGTTAACACCAGGAGGGATATTACCTAAAGAGAGTAAAAATAAGAGAAGTTATAGGATGGTGAAGAAAGGAGGGCTGGTTCAGACTGACTTTGAAGATGCCCATCAATAGAAAGCTGTGTTTTTAGCAAGCTCTTGTTTCCATCAATGTTTTTTTCTTCTTCTTCTTCAATCCATCTCAGACAAAAATTTATTCTTTTTATCATTTCCCATCCTTATATTTTCTCCCAGTTAATATTTCACTGAAACTCTCAGGCTCTGAGGAGTAACGAATATGTGTGTGTGTGAGAGATGGGGAGTGGGGGGGTAGTACAAGAGCAGAAGAAAAAGACTCTCGGAAATTACTCAGCTGCCTTCTTCTGATGCAAAATATTTATTTATTTATTGAGAGATGAAGAAACCCGCTTCTACTGTCTGACAGTTGAAACCGCACTGACTGTCAAGCAGACATCGTCTGGCTTTGGTGTTAGAATGACTACGACATGGAACATGCATTACTTTCTATTTTAATTGATATGCCAAATGTAAGTCCTACCACAATGTATATTTTATACGAGTTTAACATTTAGTAGATACAATACTGGCACGTTACTTGCAGGAGAAATGAATAGATAAGAGTAAAACACTTCAACTGTGTGAGATTACACCAATAATCATACTTCATCAAGTTTGAAATACTGGCTTGTGACAGTTGTAAATAACATCTAATTATTCCACTATCCAATTTATTTCATTAAAATACTGTATAATCTTCCAGTAAGGAAAAAAAAAACAGCTACGTTCAAGAATAATGAATCTCCCTACAGTTGTAAAACCATTTGTTATTTTGCTAAAGAATACCTGTCCAGCCTTTGCAACACATGCTCAGTGGTTCATAAGGCACAGGTTGTGAAAAAAAGAAGAAGGTAGAGGCAGGGTCAAGGGGTTGAGGAAAAGTCATCTCAGCGAGAAGGAGAAGGAGATGGTGTCGGGGCAAAAGGCCATTACCTGAATATGGTGTGAGCCTAGGGCTGATTCTCATAAAAAGAGGAGAGAGGTGACATATATATATATATTTGTATGTATATAGGCACACCCTACATACTCTTTACCCATCTGTCTATTACACTGTTTAGCCCTCACTCAGTATTACCGGAGTCATCACTCCAGCCGTGTAATCCTGCTGAGGGGCACAAACTGAACCTTGTCTCTACATGACAGTCTGGGAAACGTAAGTCATTTTCTATCCATCATCCCAGTGGAGTGTGTGGGAGAGAGAAAAGGAGAGAGAATGAGAGCCTATCTGCAGTCTGCCCGTGTGCAGAATGTGCCAGCTCAACTTCCACAGGCAAGGGGTACAGCAGAAGCTTACACAGCTCCAGCCTATAGTTACCTGCAGGAGCATGGTGTCCATAAGGTCCTCCTTGAGGCTGTCCCCCGTAACCCCCATAAGGCCCGCCCGGGGCACCCCCTGGTCCAGGCCCATACTGCCCTCCCTGACCTGGGGCTCCGTAAGCACCATGAGGACCTCCTGATTGACATGGTGCACCTCCGTATGGAGCTGAAGGTTGATGCCCAGCGGGACCACTGCCTCCCCCATATGGAGCACCTGGTGGTGGTCCGCCTCCCCCTGGATAACCCTACAGTGATAGAAGGTTCACTAAGACTGTATGATAAATACAAGGATCTAGATGGAGCTTCTTATTGACTCTATTGTGAGATGAAAACAGCATGAGCATTAACAACTTCAAGTACTATATACAGACAACTTTTGGTAATATGTATAGAAGTAGTCACTACCCATTAGGTAAAAGTAAAATTACTCACATAACTTACTGTTCAATTTTGAGGTACTTGAGGTACTTTACTTGAGTTGAGTATATTGATGTTCTACTACTGTAATACACTACATTTCAAAGGGAAATATTCTTGTTCCACCACTACATTTATCTTGTAGCTTCAGTTAGCCTGCAGTTTAGGATTTTACTTACAAAACATGCCTTATGTGTGACGAATTGTTATATATGAAGCTACCCAGGATACAAAGTAGTCATTCAACATTTTGATGCTTCTTCCGGATTACAATCCAACTGTGTAATGCAACGTTATATAAAAGCCGAATATTTAACTTTTGAGAGGGCCGTTCTCAGTACTTTCACTTTTTAAAGTTGCCATTTTGCTTATATTAATTCTTTACCTTAATGTGTATGCAGGACCTGTAGTGAAACGTCTCTACGGTGAGTAATTGTTAACGTTACATTTGCTCATAAAAGGTTGCTCAACACACACTGACTTTCACATGAATAAACCATGCATAGCAAAACAACAATGCTACAAATAGAATCAGTTTACACTGTTTATTGCTAACCATAGCAAACAGATGAATGGCTAACGTTACTTGTTTTTCCATGATCATTAACTGTTAGTTACATTACACTTACGCAAAAAACAGATAATACAGTTATTTAACAATACTAACATGTTATTCTAATTAACATAGAGAAAACACAACACACAGTATTTCCATACCTGGCCGTAGTGAAAACTCATGTTTGACAGACTTCACTTCCTACAACAAGACAGCTGAGAAGGCTGATACGGCGCTGTTACGCTCAGGGTAGCTATTGGTGTATTTCCGGGTCTGTCAAAACTGCACCCGCGACCTCTGCTCCTGATTGGATAGCAGAGTGGGAAAGTGATGACGACAGAAGAAGTGAGAATGAATCACTGTAGTCGTCACTCCTAAAATCCTGTAACAAATACAGGGTTTTCCGGTGTTGCCAGGAGTATATTTAAGTTATAACTTCATTGTATTTATCATTTATTATTTCTTATATTTTCACAAGTTCACAAATTTATTTCAATCTCAGTTAAATCAATCAATACTATACTATTCCATTGCGCAATGTACTGGTGCAATGTGTGAGCCATAGCTTAACAATTGTTTAATTTCAATGTTTGTTATTTTACATAATCTTTTTTTTTAATGTCTCTTTTCCTTTCCTATACTGTATCCAGCCTTTCACTGACAAAGAAGAACAAAGGAGACACACACTGAAATATTTCATCAGTAAAACAACTTTATAGATAAAATAGTTTGCTATATAATATATTACTGTGTTACCCCTAAGGAAAGGTTTGTATTCATCAGGGGGCGCTGTGTATGATCAGGGAAAGGATTCACTCTCTACCCTTTATTCACATCACTGGAGGACTTTTGTACTTGTGGTTTTGTTTTCAAAGTTTCTGATATCTTAACAACAGCTTCAACAGACTGCTGGCCAATAATACATACACAAAAGCACAAATACAGACACACACACAGACACACTCATCACAGCGTGATTCCAAAGTATTCTCTTAACCATTGACATTATAACATTGACTGTATAAAATAACTGGAAGTAGCCACCCTTAAGTCACCCTTTCGCTTGTGGACTACCATTTTGAATTCTCGAGTTTGGAATTTTGTCTGCCGCCATCTTGGGTTTTTTTTGGAACCAGAAGTAACCATATTTGGATGCAAGGGGGTGGAGCTAGCTTGGTTAATAAAGTGCATTATGTAAACTGTGATATCAATTGGGATCAGTGATTGAAGTATAAAAAAAATTGTATCCAGTACTCACTATTCACATGCTGGTGTGTGTATCAGCTGGTAAAAGTATAGGCTACTATGGAGGCTAGCTTAATAATATTAATTCCTGTTGGATTTCTGTGGGTTGTTTTCATTCAATGAATTATTGTGCAAGAAAAGTGCTCAACATGGTGGCTAGTCTCTGATTTGTTAATGCTAACTCAAGAGGTTGTCACTTTGTGTTAAAAAGTTGTGGGGACATAAGGGCTCAGAATAGGGGTGTGGCGATACACTTGGGTCACAAGAACAAGACAAGAAGATATTTTAACACTATTTTGAAGAAATATATTATGGTGTAACATATGAGTGGGTGGTGAGAGTCCTCCGCCAGAAGATTTTGAGCATATCCTACATTCTGGAGACATTTTCTGCTCCAATTTATGGTGGAAATGTCTGTATTTATAAGGGAAGCACAAAATGGTGAATGGTTGGTGACAATTCAAAACCTAAAAATATAATTAAATATAATGCAATAATCAGTAGCTTGTTTTTTCAAACTTGTAAGTTACTTTTTAGGACATTGCACAATCGTTGCATGTTTTCTTGTTGTGCAAATAAATCTTTCTCAAATCATTTTCATTAGTTATTTAACATTTCTTTTGGCAAGCTATTTTTTCAGAACATTTCAACAAACGCGTTCAAAAGGTTGACATTCTGATTCTGACATATCCCCAGCATCCCCAGTGTAAATGATACCTATGGTTGTCAACCTCTTTTTAATGTCCTGCCCCATCCAGGTCGGTTCACAAAAATTGACTTTGAAAAGCTAATTCATACACACAGCTGCATGACAGGCACCCGAACTTCTCCCTGCTCTGTCTCCGCCCACGGAGATTAGCAGTCAGGCGGGAAAGGGAACGGGTGAGCAAAATTGTGCCCACAGACTCTGATATGAAGAGGGTAGCAAAGAGTAAAGGCAGCTTGTGAGAAGTGCTGGCCTGTACCGGCCTACTTCAAACACTAATTGGGATGCAAATTTTGGCTAGTAAAAAACAGACTTAAAACAAAATGTACTTACCAGAATAACATAAACAGCGGACTCCTTAGAGTGTCTTTTAGTACACCCAGATGCTGAACAAGACATTTTTAGGCAATCAAAATAACAGTTAACTTTAATGAACTGAAAACACAGTGTGAAAGGGTCAGAGTCCTTAAACAAAAACAAGGACAGTGCTCAAAAACAATTTCAAGGCTAGTTAAATGCAACACCATTAAATAAGCTGGCACTGGTTTAACGTACGCCCACACAGGTCAGTGGACAGTGTTGTCAGAATCACTCGCCCACTTCAAAAAAAGCCAGCCCAAGTCACTTTGCCAGAATCCTGTGTAAAACTGTAAACTATTACATACACAGTAGAAAACACATACAATAATCAAATCAAATGTTACAATAATAGGCTGTCGCAACCCACAAGGAGTGCAGTGCAGTCACACACTTAAATACACAAACTGCAAAATGCATTTCACCATAACCACAATAAAGTGATCAAATACTGCCTTGTATTGTGCACCACAAAAAACAACCAACCAGAAGAATCCAACCTATGACCAAACTATAGCATTGATCAGAACATGAAAGTTAATCCGCTACAATGAACTAAATTAGTCACAGTTCAAACATGCTACGTACATATTCCCTTACTTTTACTCAGATTGCACATCTTCTCTTAAAGTTGATGAATTTTCATAACATGAATAACTGTGAACAGTCACTGAACACCAGTTTGGCTGGCTAATGCATGGTACTGTGTGTTAGTAACCAATGTCACTGTCAATAATAATGATGTCAAGGTAAGTAGGTAGGTCCTACCTTAACAATGATCGAATACAACTTGTCATCAGATTTCTCAGATTATACAGTCAACAATATGAGTGAGTAGACAACAAAGTTTGCAGGATTTTGTGTTTTTGACCATAAGATGATGTTTGTTTGGAAATCAAAACTAGCCCAATATGGCAACTGGAAGTGGATACGATGTGCCTCTCTCCTGATTGACAGGTCGTCATGGTAGCCACGCCCTAAAGCATTCCCTTCTTTATCATCTATTTTACCTTACTAAATGGAAACATAATTTACAAAATGAAAATCATGCTGCATTGAAGAATACTTGAAATTAGTGACCATAAACACATTAGGAAAGTGTTTACTGAGGTAATGAGATCAGAAGAGTCATTTTGTCATTGCTACAATGACTTCTTTTTCACTTTTTCATTGAGTCCGATGAATGGGTTTGCTTGCAGTGGTCCCATAAGTAATAAGCTCAGCCTTGATGTTGCTGAGGTTTTGGATAGAGGCTGTAGGATCTACTCTGATGGATCTTTTGGAGGACCTGAACTTTGACCTAGGTTATGTCATCGGTGCCATCTCGTGATTCTCACCGAACATCTGCCTATGCATCTCACTCTTAAAGCGTTTCTGGATGCGTTTGCAGATGAGGTAAACCATCTCACAGACACACATTAAGATACAGAAGGCAGAGGAAACCACCATGAAAATGATGAAGATCTTCTTCTCAGTGGGACGTGATATGAAGCAGTCCACGATGTTGGGGCACGGCTCCAGGGAGCACTTGGACAGGCGAGGCATGTCGTAACCACCATAGATGTGGTACAGGATGTAAAGGAAGCCAGCGTCAATGCCTGCCTTTAAAACCAGGCTCAGCTGTGAGAAGATAAATGAAGGTTAAACTGGGAGACACATTTTTCAGGAAGCTTAGAGTACATTTTTCAGCTACTACTGCTCTGAGTTTGATAATAACTGGAGGAATGATGCATAGAAGTTAGACAAGTGACCTAATGCAGGATCTATAATAAATATAATAAACATTTTAAACCACACACAGCACATAACTCAGCTTCAGTACAGAGCATGTGTTTCTGAATGGGCTAAGACAAGCAGCACAAGGTGTCAAAACATTTTTTTCTCACGACCAGGAGAAAACAATTTATATACAATACAATACAATTACACAAACGTGTTGTCAAACATTTTGTACATAACCGCTCATCTATGGCAATTATTGTTTACATTTATAACAATAATTAACTGTTTGGTGAATCCAAAGCATTGCTGTGTCTGTTTTTTTACCTGTGGCATCTACCGCAAGGCCAGAAATAAAGTTCCATACTATGTGCTTACCAAGTAAGTCCACCACAGCCCACCACGTTTCTTCCCAGGGTTGGCATACAGCTGGGCACCCTTGTGGACGGAGATGTACTCCCTGTTCTTCTTCATGCGATACTTAACGTGACCCACCACCATAAGCGATGGACAGGTGATGAAGATGAGCTGCAGGGCCCACAGGCGGATGTGGGAGATGGGGAAGATGTGGTCGTAGCATACGTTGTTGCAGCCAGGCTGGGCCGTGTTACAGACAATGTTATCGTCGCTCCACACCCGCTGGGCCGCCACCACGAACACCATCATCCGGAAGATGAAGACCATGGCAAGCCAGATGCGGCCAAACCCGGTGGAGTACTGGTTGACCCCACTGAGGACTTTCTGCAATTCAGACCAGTTCATGACTGCAAGGTGGAGGAGAGTGGGCAGAGGAGGCTGAAGGAAAAGAAAGAGCTCCTCAGGAGGTTGTTGATGAGCTGACCCTGAGCAATGCAATGAAGCGGATTAGAAACACTTGAGTAATTCAAGCACTTAGAAGTGAAAAACTATCTCCTTTCATGATTATTTAACCCCTTTTATTATTTAACATAATTGTTCAAAGCAAGGATTGCAGCAAGGTTATTATTCAGTTTCTCTAATGTTTTAATAGTGGACCCTCTTAAATTTGGGGACTCAAGAGAGACACTTTGAAAAAGAATAATCAATGTTGATGCAGCACATTTAAATTCATGCAGTGTTTAACCTGCCTGGAAAACACCACATCTTTTAAACATCTTATAAATCTGTAGTTGTTAAATTAGACACAGCTTCTTTCTTTTCACAGACTGAATAGTAATATGTAGCACATAAACTAAAACTAAAAATAAAAAAAAATTCATGCGCAGCCAATATTTGCAATCAGGTGTTGGTCAGCCACAGGAACATCTTAGGTGAAGATTGAAGATGAAATTATTTTATTGTGACTTTATTAGGAGCGAACAAGTGGCAAACAACAACACTGTGCTGAGCGAGCCTGAAGAAGCTACAGGAGAAGTGCGTAGTTCGCTCCCAGTAACGTTATAGTGAAGTCATTGTGCAGTGGTTCATTTCGATCTGCACATAAACTGAACTTGATGTATGAAATAAGTAGAGTCCCCCATTTATGATTTACAACTTTTCAGCAACATCATTAAATATGTTATTACTAACACATCCTCGTATTTTACAGTAATAGCAGCTTTTTACAGCTTTGCTGCTGTGTCATTCTGTGACTCTAAGCCGGTGCATAAACAATCACAACCAAACGGCAATTTTGAAATGGTGATCAGCTGCGAGGAAACAAAACAGCCAGACATTATTTTCACAAACATATTCCCTGTCGTAGCTGACCCTTATTTACATGGAGCTACCTTTTCAAAACTGAATCATTACACATCAATGAGTGAGTCATCGTCAGAGCTTCCCTATGCTGAAAAGACAGATCAATACGCTCCACTCTATAAGTCAGCTATTTGAACAGTGAGGCTGATGATCAGGCAGCTGCTGTCATCTCTGTAATCCTGAACGCCTATTGCGGTCTTGGTTCCTCAAAGGACTGTTATGGGATAGCATTTCATTTGTGAAGGTACAATGGGACCCATGCTGTTAGAGAGAAAGGGAATTGTAGTTGAAATATTACCATGTGGATTTAATGGTGTTTTAACTATGTACAGACTTTAAACATGGAACCTGCATAGTTAGGTGGCTCTGTGTTCCCTTGTCTGTGGGTTTACTTTGTTTGGCTATATGTGTATTATGTTCCCGTTTCTCTTTCTCTCTCTCCCCTTGGGATTTGTAGGTGTGTAAAATAAGTGTTGCTCATACACAGGTGTGTGCTACCATGTGCATTAGTCTTGTAGTACTCAAGAACTGTCTTGGTCCTGGGACTGGTCTTAAGACCACTTTTTGATGGATATATCCACTCGGTCTTGTCTAGGTCTCGGACATGGAGGACTTTGGATTTTATGTAAAAACCAAGACCATAACTTTGGGAATATCAATCAGTTGCTTTTGCATTGTCTGATTTATTTGTTAACATCCTGACTGTGATTGGATGTAAAACGTTTTGCTTCAAATGCAACCAATAACATCATTAAAAATGTGTTGTTACCGTTAACTATTTACTGTCACCCCTCCCGCGATAGTGAGCATTGAAAGGAGTGTTGAATAAAGTTACTTACGTTGGTGTTTGTATGTTGTGGTTTAATGGAAATGTGGATCTTTCAGATCAATTTGAGAAGCACCTATGATCTCGTTTCACATTTTATTGTGTGTCATGTAATGTGGGGAACTGGTCTTGGTCTTGACTTGGTCTCACCCTCCCTTGGTCTCAGACTTGACTTGACCCTAAAAGTCTTGGTATTGTCTCAGTCTCGATAAACTCTGGTCTTGGTCTTGACTTGGTCTTGGTTTGGGCAGTTTTGACTACAACACTACATTACAGAGTGTGTTACTAATTCAACTGCTTCTGTGTTTCTGTTTCCTTCTGTCACTTTAAGCTGGTATTTCTGCCTTTGGAGCTGTTGGAGCTAAATAAATAAAAACGTTGCCCCCATTAGTCACATAGACACAGAAACATGGGGAAACAGGGTCCAGGCTGAAAAACACCAAAGTTTACCCTTTAAGATTTCAAAAGGGAATCTTTTCATCACCAGCAAAAAAAATGCTTCTGTTATAAATTTACATCTTATTGTGATGAATGCTCATGGCCTGACAGGGAACAAGTTGGATAACAGCCTTGTTGTTCACTGTTCCATTTCAATTCTGTCTCATCTAATCCAGAGTATTTGAATTCAGAAACACTTTCCTTCAGCATTTCGGCATCACCGCCGACATATTGAGCTGTCAAATGAGTTGCTATTTTCTCTCTCATCCAGCCATCCTGACTATTAAGTTACACAGCATAAAAAGACTCGACTCAGTGAATGCCTTCAGAATCACAACATAGGATACTGTAAGACAGACACTTCGATCACAGCTGATGTTACCTACACTTCCTCTTCTGAGTGGATAATACAACCAGTGGTATTAATCTTAAAATGTGTCTCAGCCTGTGCCTTTGGGACTGTGATGTTCCTCAGTTTTAGGCAGAGAAAAGGCTGTGTTCTTGTTTTGAATCTTCATGTGATTTATCAGTGCTCATAGTACCTTATTGCATTGTGATTTCTCTCCCGATTTCATACAAAATGCAGACATACTCAAACTCTGAGGTGACATTGAGCCCAGAAAAAAAGGGGGGGCTCAAAGACAACAGCACGTCTTATATCTCAGGGAGATGGTAAAGCTCAACCACAATTTGTTTTCTTATTTGCTCTAGATTGCAATGTTGCCTTCCCTGCCGACAGCACCTGGTCTCCTCTATCTTTTTGCCGTGTGTTTGTTTCTCTTTGTAGAGACAGGGGAGACATCATGCTTTCTCAGCTGAGAAATTTGATTCCAATAGTTGTACTCAGCGCGACACAAATGCAACACTACTGCATGCTCCTGGCTTGATTAAGAGTCTTACATAGAGTTTTCAAGCTTTTTGATTTTCATGAGGGAAATCAAAGACCATAAACATTATCAGCATCACACAACAGGTGTAGTTAATTAATCGAAATAATTCTTAGTTAGAAAAAAAAATCCTCAGTGAAAATCTCTATTATGGCTATGGCTTTATCCAGCTCATTGTGTTCAAAACCACCTTATCTGAATCAGTAACAGATCACTGACTGTGAATTGCTTTACAGGTTGAGCTAGTTGCAAATACTTTCTATCTACCAAGACTACATTGTCTGTATGAGTCAGTGCTCCTGGCTAACAAGGCAGAGTTAAAGTTGTCTTGTGTGGCTTTTTTCTCTTCTTCATCCCGGCTCTGCTTTTCTTTTTTTTCTGTCTTGCGCACACATCTTGCCTTTTGACGTTCAACCTGACTTTGCACCCATTTTTCAAAGTACGTCTCAGCCGCAGGAGTGAAGCACAAGCATTGCGTGTATGGTTTTATTGGAACTGCTTCCAGTTATCTGTCGTTGCAAATCTCATTCTTTTGTACGCACCGGGGCTGAGCTCTTTTCTTGACATACAAGATCTTACCTTATTGTAGGATAGAAAAGGAACAGAATGAAACAATATTCCAGCCCTGCTAGTGTCCCTTTTTCTTCCACTCCACACGTCTTTTGTACTCTTAAATCCTTTCTAGTATTTATCTGACATTAACTACATTACATCTGTTTGGTCTAACACTTCTTTTACAAGTCGACAAAGCATCTCACCTTAGACACGCATATGCGTTGTAAAAGAGGTCTGTCCTGACTTGCAAGTGTGTCCCAGCTGGCCTTGTGTGGCGATGCTTACTGATTTGGTCTCACCTGGATATTTTGAGTGGGTTTGCCTTGAGATGTGGACCTGTTGTTCAGGTGTGGGTGGATGGGTGGAGCCTCACATAGAGACTCTAATCCTGCCTCGGGGTATTTTGAGGAAAGACAGAAAAGCGACAGAGAGACAACCTCAGAGTAAAGAAAAACAGTATAACAGATAGATGGACGTGCACATGAAAATTTATGTGGTAAAGATAGATCAAAAGACAATGTAAGCAACAGGCAGGTGGATAACCAGATGGGTCTGCATAGTGTTGTATATGATATGACACTGATGCAAATCAGAGCATTAGAATGCATATTTTAATCTGTGAGTCGATGTGAGCACTTGGATCTGCGTCAGTTTTAGGCATTTAAACTTTACATCCCAATTAGTGTCCACTTCATCAACTTGACTGCTCTGCTACTGTGCACTGTGATGATTGTGCAAACAGAGAAATTTGGACTTCTTAGCCTACTCAAAATGAAAGTCTGATAAATATCTGAACAGAAGTTTAAAACAAAAAGTGAAAGAACAGAGTCGGCAAACACCCACAATACATGCACTGGTTTGCCGTCAGGGTGGGGTCAAAAGGTACAGATGACCCTTTCCCAAGGCCTAGGGGGCGCCCAAGCAAAGGTCCATGGTTAACCCTTAAATGGGATCAAGTGAGACACTTTACTTACTGTCTTTCATAAATAACAAAACTTTTTAGATGTACTTACATGATAAATAAATGTTTTATTATCACCAAAACATATTTCAAACTTGCCATATGACAACCCGCTCCCTGCTGTTATTGTGAAAATGGTAAGGTCGAAACATTTGGCCATTTACATGAGCAGGACCAGCAAATATAAAGCGACTGGCTTTAAGCAAATACTGCAGCCTGTGAGGGACCCATAAAAGAGCTGCCAAAACAAACAGAGAAGAATAAAATCATAGGGAATCAATGGCCAAATCTTTGGCCAAAAAATGTGTGTAGGTCTGACAGGTGAATGTGAGGAGCTAACAGGCAGACTAGCAAAACTTTAGCTTGCTTAACCTTTAAATAATGTAATACAGAGCTGCAACTCTCAGACGTTGAGCGTGGCCTCACGCTCATAGAATGTATATAAGAACTGTTTATTGACGTAGCTCACGCTACACATCAATTTTCTTACGCAGTGAAAAACCAGCTGATGCGATACGATCTTGCGCTGTGAGTTGGGGTAATTAACTGAAAGAGTTTTCTAAAATCTGAGGCGCAGACTTGCTGTGTTTGGGACTGTGAGCTGCACTTTATCTGAGGTGCTGAAGTTAACATTTGTGTGGATTTGTGGTGATATTTCTGTCTGATCAAAAGTGTAGTTTAGTAAGTTTAGTTTATCCACCTCCTCCTCTCAGTCCCAAACGGTTCCGGTGTCTGCAGACGGTCTGCAGGGGCCAAATCAGCAGAGCAACACCGCAGGCTTATACACAGCAGAGAAGGCTATAGGGAAGGTAGACTGTTTAAAAATGTTATAAATATTATGACTTTTTTTCTGGACCTGTCAGAGAACACATATGTGGGAGAGATTCTGAATGTGCAGAAAGTTTTGAACACCGGCAAAAACCTGCTGACATACATGAGTTAAAGTGCAGGAGTTTCTAACTGAACTAAAATTATTTAATATCACTGAGGTGAGTAAAGGTGCCACAGTCATATTTAAAGAG
>JAPMOB010251342.1:0-17027 GCA_029875015.1 Lepomis gibbosus
GGCTTAAAAATCGATACTTTCTTTGGAAAAAAAATATCGATTTATATCGCAGAATCGATAAAATTGCCCAGCCTTATATGGGGAATATGAATGCTGCAGTATATATAGTTCAGAGACCAGTGGCTCAGTATTGAACCCTGGAGGATTCCACATCAGATGCTAGCTGGAACAGATAATAAATTGCCCATAGAAACAATAAAACTGGTGTATTAATTACTGATCTTATACACTTATGAGGATTGTGAAGCTGCCATATAGAATAATTGGTTCTAGCCCAAACATCATTAAACAGATTTCAATTGGTTTCTTTTGACTGCATAGAAAGCTGTCCTTGCTTTGTCCCTCAGATCTCTCACAGCCCTGTTGAGGTTTCCCGTGTATGTAATGTTGAGGCCAAGTAAGTATAGTAAGTGTAGTTTTTTGTATATTGTCATTTAGTGGTGTCTAAATAGAAATTGTGTGTGTTAACCTGGTGGTGATGGCGCAATAGATAGGACTATGCCTTTGGTGTGAGAGACTTGAGAGACCCATTCACCATTGTGTCCCTGAGCAAGACACTTAACCCCTAGTTGCTCCAGAGGCGTGCGACCTCTGACATGTATAGCAATTGTAAGTTGCTTTGGATGAAAGTGTCAGCTAAATGAATAAATGTAACCTGATTTCGGTATTGTTTCTGAAAGATTATTATCTTAGTCAGGGCCCAGGTCTGACAAAATCTCTGGAGGAGATTAAGGTGCTGCTTGCAAAGCTTCTTTAGTAGGTGAGAGCAACACTAAGTCATCTGCATACAGCAGACCTTTGATCTCTGTGTCGTTCAGGAGGAGTCCAGGTGCCGTGGAACGCTCTAATTGGTTTGCGAATTCATTGATATATAGATTGAAGAGAATTGGACTGATTGCATCTCTGCCTCACTCCCCGGCCCTGGAGGAAGAACGCTGTTTGTTTTTTTCAAATCTTTATGGCCACTTTTTTTGTTCTAATCAAGTCATATGTTTATCCCCACTTTCAAGTAGCTTAGAGAAAAGGCCCTCATGCCAGATGGAATCAAAGAAACAGGCTTTTCTTCTCATTTTGTTTTATTCTTGATCAACTAAATCTGGAGGGTCGTCATGCGGTCTGTTGTGCAGCAATTTGGCAGGAAACCAATCTGGTATTTGTGCAAAATATTGTGGTCATCAAGAAAGTTGACAAGTCGTTTATTGATGATCTTGCAGAATATTTTTCCCAGGTTACTGGATACACATATTCCTATTTAGTTATTTGGGTCATATTTATGGATTTATGAATTGGGGTATTAAACCTTTGATCCAGATGTCTGGAAAAGTTCCAGTGCATAAAATAGTATTGAATAGTTTTAGTACAGCCAATCTGATTTTATGGTCTGAGTATTTAACCATTTTGTTGAAGAGCCTTTTTTCCTTTCAGGAACTGGATGACTTCTGTTAATTCTTGTTCTGTCACAGGGTAATCTAGAAGGTTTTGGTTGCTTTTTTATCACCGCCTCCAGAGTTTTCTATTTACTGAATAACTTGTACTGATCATCATTTTTTGTAATATACAGTTCACTAAAGTGATTAATCCAAGTATTGCCATCTTTGATCGCCAATTCATCCTGCTGGGTTTTTGTTCAGGTTGTTCCATTTCTCTCAGAACTGGTTGGACTCTAAGGATTCCTCAGTTTCACAGAGCTGCTTCTTGCTGTGCTGTTCTTCTGCTTTGTTTTTCAGAGTGTACTTGTATTATTTCCGAGTGGCCTCATATTCATAGCGTATGTTGTGGTTATCTGGGTCCCTATGCTTTTCATTTGATAATTTTCAAAAAGTTAAGTTTTTTTACATTCATTGTCAAACTGCCAGTCATTCAGTCGGTCTCTCTCTCTCTCTCTCTCTGTTCAGTGAGCTTTATTGCCCAAAGTCTACATTTAAATATGACATAACAAGATGAATCCAATCAAACCAATTCCTTTTTTTGTTTTTACATATGCCTGAACTCACATGCTGATGTATTTTTCGTGTCATATTATTTGTGCTTGTCTGATTTTGTCTGTGCTTATGTAATTCAAGCTTTAATGTTTTATCCATGCTCCTGTAGTGTCTGGGCCTAAGCCTTTTGATTATATGTGTTTGTTTTTAATGCTTTCTGTATGCCATGTTTTAATGTTTCCTTCTTATAACATCGACCTGTCAGATATTAAATAAATAGACAAGCAAACAAACTATTGTTTCCTCCTTCATATGTGAATGTTGCGCATTCAAAATACCCACGAAAAAGAGAAAATGCCAACAAGTGCAAGGAGTTTCTACCCCAACAGTTTTCAGTATTAATGAAGGCACTAAGCTTTTGTTATATTATGAGGGACAGTAAGAAATTTGTACTTGTCAAGCTATAAAAAAAATTTATACTGTTATATTCTTACAGTTAACACAGTGGTATCCAAACTCTGAGTCACTGCTACAGTGTATGGAACATCTCTCTCTCTCTCCACACAGCTGAGCAGCACACACAGACTGAGAGACAGCAGGCAGCAGCCCCTCTCAGCTCCTACCCCAGCTGTGCTTTTCTTGGCTTGTGTGGTGATGAGTGGTGATGAACAACAGACAAAGCTACCAGTGTTATAATTAGCTAAAAGACAAAAGACCAATACAGTTAACTTCTGTCTTGCTAACAAGCATGACTCATGAGCTACTAGCTAATGTAATAAGTTAGCTAAAGTTCTGCCAGGGCAATAGATGTCCACACAGGCTAATGTACTGTACTTAATGGAGACACTACAGGTGAATATGGTAAAATTTGCATGTAATAACTTTGATATTCAAATTAGGCATTATGTGCTAATTTGCATACACTTGATAAGACACTGCAGATGAATAGCATAAACAAAACAACTAAAGCATATCACCACAGAAGTTCCCCACTTAATGATCTTTCTCCCTGAAATGTTCTGTTCAAATATGCAGATTAGCATGTTTTGGTTAATTTAGAGGAAATCTACAGATGCAAACAGACAGAGGGGTAGTAGGCTTCAAACAAACACCATCTAAATGTGTATTTTGGAAGTCTTGCCATTACAGTAAAAACAGGATGCAAAATAGACCAAACTCTCAAGATTGACAACTACATGAATAAACTGTGCTTTACTTTTATTTATAGGCTCCTCATCTATTAACCATCCATTCTGTTAGTTTTTTTTATGCTGATAGATTTGTACGCAATACAGACAGCCCTCCCCCATCTGTGAAACTATAAGTCCTTATCACCGTCAGTAACTGTGTGTGTGTGTCTTAATGTCCCTCTCCTTGGTGCAGTAATTTATTCTAAACACAGAAAACATGCGCATTGTGGCAGTGTCCTTTGCTGTTGCCTGCTCTTGAGATAAACCTAGCGAATACTAACAAAGACCATGGTCTCTGTGTGAACTGATTATTTTGTAGAAATCTGTTACAAAACAATTTAAAATAAATTTGTAAGGTCGACAGAGTTGTGTTAATACATTTAATATTTTGTTTAAAATTGAAATATATAATTATAAAAAGTGCCCTTTTTCCCCCACTTGAACCCCTGCACCCCCAAAATGTCTGTCACTTCCCTGCTGTGCGCCACCACTCACTCTCAAATGATCTTCTTATAGTCTCACATTGCCGCTGGCTCTGTTATCGTTTCTTCCAAAAACAAGATATTACAGCTACACATTTTTTTCCATACAGTGATAAAGAGTTTTTCCATTTATCAGAATCTGAAAAGATTCTGATAAATGGAACGGCTGTTTTGGTATCAAGATGTCAGCCTTTGTTGCTGCAATTAAATGCTATTAACATGAATACAATATTTTTATTACCAACAGGATAACGCCAAAACAACGGTAATACAGGCAGATGAGCCAGTTTCTCTGTAAATCCCTTCAAGTTTTCACATCAGTTAAGACAAGCTATTCTCTTCATTACATCATGAATCTTTCAAAGGATTGTATTTCAATCCGGGGAGTGCAGAAAGGCGGTGGTGTTAGTTAGTGAGCTGTGTGGCCGCAGTGGGAGGGGAAGGCCATGAAATATGGATCAGGAGGAGATATTTTTAATTCTGTATTCACTGGATTCAAGTGGGATGAGACATGCGCTGGTGAGGATGGTATTACAGGCCCTCCCACAGCTAGATATGCTGTTGGTACGATCCATCACTGCATTATAGGAGAAGGTTGTTTCTGAAAGGTGGAATAGTGGATGCAGACAGTAGAGCCTTCAGAACAATAAAGAAAAGATACAACAGTAAACAGCTACACTAACAGTTTTTAGAAGGGAAAACCAATGGAGTTAATGTGCATGCAGGTGTTCGTGTTATCCAAAGACTTTAACCGAAGTAGCTTATTTCACCACATGAAAAGAACTAATCAGAGAAACTATTTGCTGTATCAATAATCAATCAGCTGCTTTCACATGAATGTGAACGGCACTAACAACTGCTCCAGGGAGCTAAAGAGTGAAATTAAACAATTCATCATTGTGTCGCAGGCCGCCTCACTTTGGGAGCCAAATTTAGATTAGTTTTGATTTTAAAACAAAGATAATGAAATAATCTGTACAATCAGTCTACACTTACTCCTCTTTATGAATGATGCAACCTCCCTCCGGATTTAATCAGTAATCCATGTATCATCTTGTTTTGAACTGTGGTGATAGCAGAAATTATACAGATAATATAAAGTCTAATTATAAAGATAATTCTGAGTTGGAAAAGTTGGATTCCGGCTCTAAGCGGCAACATCTATTGAAGACAGGGCCTACATATGAAAACCTCAGTTTTCAAAGGGTTACAAAATGTCTTGAAGATATACAATCAGTGCAGTCTGCTCAGTTTAGATATTGGATTTTAATGTGACATATTTGAATGTTGTCTACGTAGCAGTGACAACTATTTTTCAAGTGGTAGCATATGTACAATAACGTGAGCCAACATGGAATGCTATCAGGAAAACATGATAAAACCCTAGTTTAAGACTACGCCAGAAATGCCAACGCAATCACCAGCGTCTGCTGCACAGAAAGTACTAGGCCACTTTATTATTATTGAAATATGAAAAGCTTTTTGTGTTTTGTTTTAATGAATTACTAAATTAAACATTAATTAAAATTATTTGGAAAAGATGAGTTCACTTCATGTTTTTTTAAGTGGTTGGAATGCAGCTTGTTAAAAACAGTTCGAAGGAGACATGTCTCTGTGAGAAGGGTCTCTTCTTACCTGGTTCTGGTCTCAGTATCTTCATGAGTAGAGTGGCACATGGCGCTGAACTGGGACACAAAAAAGTCATAGCGCCGATGGTAGGACGGCGTGTCCTCCTCAATGTTGGCAAACTTCACAAACTAGAGAGAGAACAAGATGAGTGAAACATTCATCAGTGTCATTTGTCATAGGACCTTAGAGCCTGTAGATCAGACCTGATTACTACAATCAGCACGGGTCAACCCCAGAAAGCAACTGAGAGACATGATAAAACTAGCTCCAGACAGAAAACCACAACAGAGACAAAGAAGGTATTTATGGATCTGGAGAAGTGATTCCAAATGAGCGGTAGTTCTGCAGTTGCCAGTGAAAAGATTGTGGAGAAGCTCATCTTATTTTAAAAAAATGGTGGTTAAAAATCCATACACATATTGGTGTTCAGGAAGAAAATAAACACACGAGAAAACAAACTGGTTTGAGGCTGATCCTTAGCATATTTATTGTCACAATAACCAATAACCTAGAAACTACAATAGGCTGACTTCACAAAGTTAGCATACAAGCAGAGGAATAAATAGAAAAGATATGTATAAAAGCTAAAAGTAATGGATAAATAGTTGAATTTTGCATCTTCTGCCACTCCAAGTTGTAGTATTGTGAATCCAAACCTGACAGAAACTTCCAGTTTCACACTTCCAGTAACAAGTAACAATATCCTCTTTTATATAATGAAGTGTTGATTAACATCCAGATTAAAATCAACTCCAATTAACACATTTCGAACAGTAGTGTTGATGAAGGGGTCATGTGATGTGTAGTCTGGAGGTTGAAAATATGGGGTTTCGATCCTGAAACGAACAGCTGAGGCCTTACTAACCTTACTGTCATAATGAAACTGCTACCCTCCATTTGTTCAAGCAACTTTTTCTATAATGTTATCTATCTATAATGTAATCTTCTAATCATCTTACCTATTCATGGTATTGTAAGAATTAGACAAATAAGTTTGACAAATAGAAAAACAAGTATGGACTTTGTATAGGCCGATACTCAGAGGTGGATTGAGGACAGTTTTTCATTCCTGAAACCAACTTGTAACAGCCTGCATTGATGTTCAGCTACCTCAAATCAATACTGAAAATGGCAATGTTAAACAGACACACTCACACTTGACTCGAGCTCTGCAATGGCACCAGGATACAATGACATACAGAATGTTTCCAGTGACTGAGACTAAAAATACCTTCATATCTTTGTATGGGCATGAACTGTAAGCGATGGTGATAATGATAATAACCATAAGAGAGCCACCCCCTTTTGTCCATCCTATAATTTTCTCCCTCCAAACAAGCGAAGAGACTCCTCAGGAGAGGCCTCCTCTCTCTCCTCACAGTCAGCTGCGCTTCTCCTTACCCTATCATTGTCCACTGCAACAAATTGCCTCCGTACAGGTTGACATTGGTGACAAAAACCTAGCTGTTCTACTTGGTAATTTCCTCCCATTTGGTGGCTAACCTTTCCTGGGGGTAATGGCTCAGATGGAAGGAGGTACACTGGCAGCTGCCGCACACAAGAGCTGCTTCCTGTCAGCTTCCCAAATGTGTTACTGTGTTATATCCAGGTGTTAGACACATATATAAAGGGGATTAATTACTGGGTTGTGTTTACGAGGTCCTGAGGGGGAACTCTGGTGAAGACTGGAATGTGTGAGGAGCCCTGATTGAATTTAGTTTAGTTTCATTTGGATCATTAAAATGATATATGTCACATCCTTGCAAACATATACCCAATGCAAAATGTTTATAAAATAAGGACACAGGACAGGACACAGATTAAGAGCATGGCTCTAAGGATGGCTGAAATTTCAAAAATATTTACCCAGAGGGCAAAATAAATGCCTGGATCAAATGTCATGTTCCCCTCAGGATGAATTGTAACAACCATTTATCCGCTTTTCCCTTTTTGTATAGCGCCACCATCAGCTCAAAATTATTTGTTTAATATTTTGACTCAACCATCAGTCTCAGCTGTACTTTGTGTTCATTGCTAATTAGCAAATGGTATCATGCTAACATGCTAATCTAAGATGTTGAACATGGTAACAGCATGTTACCATTGTCATTGTTACCTTTTTAGCATGTGCTCTACAGCTGGTGTGCTTTCGTAGTCTCCCGTAGCTGCTAGCATTGCTGTAGTCTTGTTTTAGCACTTATACAGGCTGACATGCCTAAAGGACTACTAATCGCATCCTAAGCTCCAAATTTGTGACTTCACCTGTACAAAAGGTTATTCATTCAGCCTGGTAAATATGTCTTGAAGCAGGCAGCCAATTGTGGGTCTGGAGAAAAAAGTACTTTATGCTGCAACCTTTGTGCATTGACATTGTATTATTGTGTGGTCCTTCTCCCAACAAAATGTTGCTTTTAATATGAAGGCAAGATATGATCTGCATGGTTGAAGCTTGAATGAAAATGACTGAAATACCACAAAATCTGGCTGCTGTTACAAAGTAACTGCGACTGAAAGCGTCCATTTAGTTTCTGCTCTGCTGTGGAACTTTTGTTAAGCTGCCAGTTGTTAGGGCTCATACAGTCAGCAGCTGAACCTGGCTCCAACCAGTGCAGCCTGTTTTCAATCAGTCTAAAAAAAAAAAAGGTATGTCTATTTGACCATTTCTGGGATTTCCATTTCCCTTTAATTGAGGACTGAAGTCTTCACATTGAGACGACAAGTGCTTTAAGTGGAGAGAGGTAATTCTGGTTCGAGCTGAGGTTTCATCATGTAAATAAGACTAATCAAAAAGCGACAGGCTTTATGCCTCACTGATGCCTTGTGGCAAAGCAGTTAGAACTTTCAACAATGAGAAAATGAAAGGGTGATACAAGCGCCAGCACAATTTGTTTTGCTTCCCTCAGGCAATTCTAAAAAGCTCAATTTAAAAAGAAGTGCCATTAAAAAGCCTTGTGAATGGACTGGTTTTACTTATCTGTGGATACTGATTACATAACAAGTGGTAAAGAGTAAAACGTTTCCACAGTCATTGGCAGAGAGCCACTTTGGTAAAGCTGATCATTATCCATCGCTCTTTAGCACAGCAGGTTTGAATGGTAGTCGTAAAATGTCTTCATTGAGCCTAGAGGAACATTTGGCTAAAATATGAGTAATTTGAACATTTGAAACAATTGATTATTCATTTTACGGAAAAAATGTGTCACCCTCTGAATCTACTTAAGTTAGCCACAACTCATCTCTGTGGAGGAGGATGCTACAAACTTATTACAGTTACCTGTCAACAAAACAGTAGGAGTGAACAAGCTAGCAAGGTGGACTTAGCTTTTTAAATTAAATAACTGTGGCATGTGACTGCATTTCACTTATTTATGCATGTGTCCATTTAAAGGTTCTGTAGAAAGCTCATTTTCAGGTTCATACCAAGTGGGAAGCTTCTGGTCTACAATATGAAGTGAATGCAGAAGTCCCTAAACGCTGCATTCTATTAAAAATCCAGCAGGGGCCGACTCTTCTGGTTGGAAAAAGAAGTCCGGCTCCATTGGAAATAATGGGAAAATGACCCTACTTCTCAGCTGAATAATTACCCCAGTAAACACTTTCTTGATGAGTTTATGGTCTGAGTTGCTAATTTCAAGTCTTCTTCAATACAAAATGATGTTCATTTAGTAAATTATGGTCCCATTTATTTTAAAATAGACCACAAAGCAGAGTATGTTTTAGGGCGGGATTATCTATCATTGACAAGTCATTACCATAGCGACCTGTCAATCAAGCTAGAGCCGACTCGTACCCTCGGCGCTGTGTAAATTTAACCAGTGCTGTTGAAAAAGCTTATTAGGAGTCGGCTGTTCACTTTCTCTGGTGAGAACATTTAGTTTTCAGACTGTTGTTCTCTAGACAAACTTATCAGCCTGTTTAAATGACAGTTAACGTGAGTTACAGTTGCACCTAGCTAAGCTAGCTAGCTAGCCCCGCACACTGCCCGTTAGCTCGAATTTTGACATATCCCCCATTTGTGCAGTTATTGGTTAGTACTCGTCACTTGCACACGTCCTCTACAGCAGGCTGTGAACCTTGGGGGTAGAGCTTTTTTTATACAGTTTATGGGGTAGCATAGCAACAGTGGACCAATGCTACAGCTACTCAAAAGGAGTGAAGTCTGGGACTCACAGCATGTCTCAAGCTGTAGACTGGTCTACCCAGAAAGCAAGTTTGCGTTTGTTCTGGGATTTCACTGTCAAAGCCGCGACTGATACTATTTCAAAACAACTTTATAACTTTGGTTTTACTGAATGGAGAAAATATTGTCTGGTTTTCCCTCTGATGTCCTCCAGCTGCTCTGTCTCCACTTTTGGTGATTTACGGAGTTTGTATGTTAAGAGTTACTTTAGCATCTAACTAACTTTTTGCTATCAGTAGCTCTTGCTACTCAGTTAGCCGTGTAACTAACCATCATATATTGCCGATTCTGCTGGGTTTCTGTGGTCTTTTGCATCCGTGAGATTTATGTATGAAGGAGGAAAAAACGGTGGTTGAGGTTAATGGTATGTCAGTTCCATCTGCTGAACTTATATTTAACTATGCCAAGGGACCTACAGTTATCCATTTTGCGTCACCTTTAAGTCCTCCTCCAACTGACCCTTCGCAAAGCCGCCACCCCCCCCTTAGTTACTGTTGCTAAATCCAACAAGCTGTCGGACCTGTCGGGGTCAACATGGCGCTGGATTTTTTTTAGGTTTTGGAAAGGAAATAAATCGTACTTCTCCTTTCAACCACTCCAGGAACAGCTTTGACCATATACTAACTTGAAAAAACCGACACCATTGCATATGAGTCAATGGAGCACCGGCATGAAAGTGTAGGACCTCAGTTTAAGTCCTATACTGCGTTATGATTGGCCAGCTTTGGTATTCAGGGTGTGACTTAGAAAAGTGAATTAGAAGTTACTGTCTATCTTTTTTTTAAATTTTATTTTACATGCCCATAACACTCAGACTCTTCTTTTAGAGACACATCTCTGAAATTGCTGCTTTGTTGAAGAACAGTTTTACTTCTCTCCTATTTTTAAATAAAACAGCAGCTTTTTTTTCTGTAACTTTAACTCAATTATCAATGCAATAGTCACCATACATTTCTGCAAGGAAATTAGAAATGAGATGTAATTATCAGAGGCATTCACTAACTAGATTAGCTTTTCAGGCCTGGGCTGCTGGTTTACTGCTGTCCCTGTTGGTGTTGGTGGCTTGACAGTTTGAGGGGCAGGAGGCAGACAGTTTGCTGACTCATGCCAAGAAGCTGGATACTGTAGCTTCAAGACATTTTGATTTTAAGTAATAAGTGCAGAATACACGCCTATATATATATTGCACAAGAGTAATCTGAGGCCCTGTTGATTCCTCGACCTGTCATTGATAATTTCCTGTACCACATGAGTGATATCTCTGCACCTCCCTCTCACCAGTGGGTGACAGTTTGTAAAGAGAAAGTACACAGGAAAGTAACGGCAGTTTGGAGGCACCTATCACAGAAAAGTATAGGTGTCTTCTGTTGCTGCCTCCTGAGTCTTGACTCAGGTAATGATGATGAAGACCTTCCCAGCCTGGTAACAGAGTTTGTTTCCCCTCAGTTCACGTTTGCGCTCAACACAATCAAAAATCTCCTCATCTTGTTTTCAGTAAACAAGCTGTGATAAAGCCACGGTACAGCACCTGCCCCGCAGCACGGCGCAGGCAGACACAGTGAGAGACTAGCTGCTGGAGAACATCTAGCATTTAAAGAGCCGGATATTTTTTTTCAGAAGTTGGAGGAGACCAAACCAGAGCTGAAAGTAGAGTGAATACTGGACTTCACCGGGTGGACACAAACAGTTGTTCACTAACATGCTGGTCATAACAGATGTTTTATTATTGATGCTTTGTTCTTTATTATGTGTTTTTATTAGGGCTGTGCCCAGCCAACTGTCTGCCTCCTGCCCCTCAAGTATTATTTTGAAAGTCCGTTGCTCACTGGCTGTGAATACACAGAGGCCTACTGTCAAACCGTGGGTCACAGGAGAGGTGGGATGTTGATCAGCCTGTAAATAACCCTCCCAAACAAGCAGCAGAGAGAGGCTTCGGCAGGTTCTCTCAGGTGAACAGACAGGGAGACGGCGCTACGCGAGTGAACGGCAGGCGCTCTATGGATAGTAACCATGGCAACGGCTTCTGTGCGCAACACAGCCGTAGCCTTTTTAACTTAAATTAAAATTATACATAGGCTAACTTTACCTGATAGGCCTGCATTTAGTTTTGCGGGGATGCTCCTACATGTGAATTCCCTCCTGTTGATGAAGGGAAACTTGCTACTGAACACAGACAGTTTCTGCTGCTCCCTGATAAAAGAAAAATGTTTCTGCTGATACCTCAGCTAACAGCTTGTTGTAACAAGCTAGATAAAAGGTGATTCCCTGGCAGTGGCAAATAGCTTTGGCTTAATATTTGATTTCATTATATTAATGTTTAAGTTGAGATTTACAAGACATAGTGTTTGCAAACCACATGTTATTATTGTTAACAAAAGTTCCACATTGTTATTATATCTTTTATTGTCTTTCTGTGTATATCATGGCACATGATCATATATAATTTTATATCATTTTGATATTAAATGACAAAAAAGACGAAGAAAACAGGAAGACGAGTCAACACACAAATAGAAATACAGATTTTCTTGGCAAACTCTGGGCTGTAGCTATGCAGGACATCTGGCTCCAGAGGCTATATATACCAGACATATAAACTCCCCTGTGTCTGACTCAGTGGCTTCATGTGCCTGAGTGTGGACTGATGAGTGTCTCTTCTATTGAGATGGAGTGGAGGAAGAGACACTTCGCTGTCACAGTCTGCCAATTTCTTGTGACAAAGTTAACTGTCAGATACATTTGGAAACAGTGTATGCCTGGCAGGAGAGGAACACTCTGGTGACACACACACAGGGCAAAAATAGAAACGCTGTTTGTAAGAGGGAAAGCGTTACATTAAAAGGCGATAAATGGTGCACGTTTCTAATAAATGCCATACTTACATCGACAGGAAAACCTTTGTATAACCTATTTACAGAATGATTCATCACCTTCACCCATGAGGTTTTCTTTTCGCCTATTTCGTCTCGTCAGCAGAATATCTCAAATGTTACCACAGAGCTTTCAGCGACATTTGGTGGAACATTAAATTACAAGGCAAGGAACATAATTCACTTTTGACGTTATTCTGCGCCACTATGAGGCCCTTCATAAAGCACTTTGCATTGGCTGAAAACACATTAATTTTTGTCATAGGCAATGAGAGGTGGCAGACAGTTGGAGCTCTTCAAGTACTGGAAGGATATGAAAATATCTGTGTGGAAAAGTCAAAGGTAAAATCCTGTGGACAAAAAACTTTACAGAAGTCAGCAGTGAGTCCAATGGTAAATTTTAGTAAGACACAGCCAGCTGAAGCTAACGATTACACTTTGAAGGAATAATGAAACCTTCAGCAGTTTAAATCTTTCTTCTTTCAGATGATTTTTTTTTGTCCCTGCAGCTCTGATTCCCACTTCTGACTGCTCCATAGAAGCGGTGACTGAGGCTCATGGGTATGGTATTTGGAGCCTCCATCATACTTTGTTTCAATCCCATTTCACCCCGTGTCCTAGCCACTTGTTTTCGAGGGTACCCCTTGGCCTTTAAAACAGAGTGACAGGGGATTCAAATATTCCCCCATGAAATAAACAACCCTTCAGGAACCCCGATAGTCATCAGTAGTCGACGATGGAACTGATGTTAACAGAAGCAATGAGTTTTTACAGGATTTCTACAGGACAACAATTGAAAAAAACAAAGAATAACCATGGTTAGCAGAAATTATACAAAGAAAATGTTTGTATTCAGGGAACTTTCTAGTAACCCTCCTTTTGGTGTGTGCCTCTGAAACATCTCCATTTGGAGGGCTATGCAGCTGTCTCCCTTCGCCCTACCCCTCTATCGCAACAACCATCGGGACACCCTACCCCTAGACGTGGCTGTTCCAAAGGACAGATGCAGATCTGATTTTCTGCATGCACGCTCCCGAGCCTCTTGCTTACTGTTTCTGTTTCTAACATAAAACAATAGTATTGTTCTATCAGCAAACCCCTGTGTTTCTGTGCCGAAAAACATTAAGATCATTTTAAAAGTACTTTACTAAACTCTACTCTTTGGATCACAACAAGTCTAGCCACCACTCATTTCTTCCATTTGGAAGAGAGAAACTCAGCAGTTAGACAGTCTGTAAAATGATTAACCAAATGGCGGGTATGAACATCCATCACAGTTTACAGATCCACTTTGACCTTCTGTACTTACTGAATTGTTTCCTGCGTAACGAGGGATTAGCACTAACATTTCAGGTTCACACTCCTTTTCAGTTTCACCTCCAAATAAAGCAGTTTGTTTCCAACCGGTCTGACTCCTTTATAGAGATAGTACCATGTTCCCAGATCTGCTGTTACCTTGGTGTGTCCAATGTTATTATATCTGATAGAAGTAATGGACAAAATAATACCTGAGTCGTAATAGGCTGGAATTATCATTTAAGCTGCTATGACCTTTCCCCTCTCACAGCATGTAGTGTTGGTGAAGCTGATTCTATTCTTCAGCGCACAGTAAGCAGCTCTGCAGAGGCGTATCCTCAAAACCCCAAATGTGTGATGTTTGAAGCTAATTAGTCAGAGCTGAGGCTCCACTAAAAAGCGGCCGGCCGGTTTCAAACAGTCTTTCAACAAAATTGCTGTAATTTGTTGAGCTCGGTGTTGATGTGGTTCTGCAGACATCTCAAACAAACTCATTAAACTGATAATTACCCGACAGACAAACCAAAACACTGACATTAAACCGAGAGTCTTGGCTTTGTAGCCTGTGCCATGAGCAAAATTTAATTAACACGGCTCTCGTCTAAAGCCTGCATGTACACACTGTCGAAATATTCTCCACCCTCCAGCCTCCCAGCTCACCTACCTGTCTCTGCATCCGCTCTCCCCCTCTGTCAGAGTCTAAATACCACACATAAATAATGCAAAAGGCTTTCGCATCTAAACCTTCGGCTCCGTTTCCTGCTCAGATGAATCGCCAATAATGGCAAGGACGAAAGGCTCAGAATAGGAGGCAAGAAGAAAATAAAAACTTTGGCTTCACCTTCAGCAGACTTGGAGGGAGAAATGGAGCTGACATTTGCCGGCGGCTAATAAAGGCTAATAATAATTAGAGTCTTTCACAGGATATGGTATAAGGCCATTTCCACTGCCAGAGTAAAAGTTAAATTAGGTATTTAACCACCAACATCAACCTCTGGGCTGCAGATGAGTGATGTTCGTGTTAACGTGTTGCTGAACCATCTGCAGAAAAGTTTCATCTTTATTCAGAAAAAAAGCTTCTGCAGCTTCTTCTGATTTTTCTCTTTCCTTCCTTTTTACCCTTATGACACCACATTTGGGAGCCTGTTCCCTGACAGTCACCAACTGTTAGAAATGAATCATGTAAATAAAAATGAGGTACAGACAGAATGTCCCTTACAAAAACAACTAGTTTCAAGCTTTGCATGAAAGAGAAATAAATAAAACCTCCTGTGCAATAAAACAGTCTGTTATCATGATGATCTGGTCTTACCGAGTTGGTTCCCAGGACCTGCAAGTCTGGTTCTCTGGACTCCAGCAGCTTGGCCACCATGTGCAGGAAACTCTCCACGAAGGGTTTGATGCTCTGAGAGTGGCAGGCCATTAGCAGCTGGTCCAGAGCCTCCATGGCTATCACCACATTGCTGCATACAGATGGGAGAATAGTTCAACTTTAAGGAGATCGTGACTAAAATTAGGATTCTTTTCTATAAATTACATACTAGTTCTACTCACGATCCTCCACCGGACAGCCGTTTGTGCTAAGCATGTAATGAACAAGCTGCTAACATAAATATTATGTGACGCCATCAGCTCGATTGTTTATCTTGAGAGGCTCACCACACCACGGCTGCTGGGGTGTTCGTCTAGAAAACCCGCCAAACCAATCAGAAGCTGCTAGCAAACCCGAGAATTTCATAAACACAAGTTTTAATGTAGATATGTTTTCCCCTGATATAAAAATGTTCACAAGCTATTCACTCTTAAAAAAGTTATACAAGAGCAAATATGATATAAAATGGTGTCTGTTCAACATCATGTGTCAACCTTGACAGGAGCATAAATTTGTATAAATATTAACCAGCTTTATGGCATTTCTGAAAACTGTTTAATATGTATATGTATCTTTTCTCATAATATCAGATTCACAATATTGACTTTTGCCAAAATCTGCAAACGGAGCAATGCCTACACGGATACTTGTACCAGTATTTTTTTCACTGCAATAGGGCGAGTTTACCAATGATTATTCAGTTACTGTGATATTTGGTGCAGATGTTGAAATATTTCTTTTTGGTACTTGGAAACACTTTATTGTTATGAAGCACGGAGCCTCATTACTGTGGATAATTACAGTATTAAATATGATCATGTAGGTTGTTATCTATGTGAACAAAGTTAACATTTCCTCTGCACTGGACAATTGATGGTATTAATTAATGGAAGCAGAAATTCTGAAGCAGTCAGGTTTGTCAGTTTGCTCCATCTGAGAGGCAAAAGCTGGGTTTGAGTGACATAACAGACATGAGCACATGGACAGTGACACGATGACTTCGTTAGATGGTGAGCGTCGATACAAGGACAATTACGGATGCGAGGGGTCAGCTTTGGGGAATAATAAGCCAATTAAAAAGCATTTCTGACTCTGACTTAGAATCACTGTATTGATTTGGTACTGCCAGTCTTCTTTTAGAAACACATGAGGGATACTGTTGTCTCCCAATTCATGTTCCAGAAGAAGAAAGCATTAAATGGTTCAAGGAAATGTACATGGACAAGATGTAACATCACAGAAAACATTCTGATGAGTTATATTCCCTCACTTTGTGTTGTTAAATATCATTTAACCCTAATATATTGGTTTCTATTCTCTTTATTTACAGGCCAGTGGTATTATTACATGTCTTAATTAGAGATCTATTGTTATATTATGCCATCAATTGGCAAGTGAGAGGTACAATACACTAAACATGTTGACCAGACACTGACACTGTCTGCTCAGGAGGCGTAGCAGGGGCAGCACGTTAGCAGAGCAGCACCTTCAGTGCTCCGTCTGAGTCTATGCAGAATGCATTCAGGTACACTACTGACCGTAGGACACCCGTGTTGTGATGTGGGACGGCTGTGGCTCAGGAGGTGGAGCGGATTGTCAACAAATCACAGGGGTGGCGGTTTGATCCTCACCTCTGTCCACATGTTTATTGGGCAACACACGGAACCCCAAACTGCTTCCAATGCTTGAACAGCAACCTGCGTGTGTGTGTGTGTGTGTGTGTTGTTTAACAAAGAATGGTCTGTTTTGTCAAACACACACGAGACGGATGACAGAAAAACACTACTGTGGCAAGTAAGCTGCTTGATGTCCGCAGTTTGTATACGATTACTGATTGAGTGGTTAATGACACAGACGCAAAAGAGCAAATCAGGTGTGCTTCAACTGCAGCTTGAATTCTCATGCGTGACGTTTAAGTTCACAGTTGCAGTGGTTCCTCTAGGATTTTTTTCAGCAATGGGGGCAGGACAAACAGAACAACCAAAGACAGTCTGCTGGAGGAACTCCAACCTTTAGATCTGGAGAAAGTAATTTGGTTGGTTCTGTTGCTCCACAGTGATTTTACAGTGATGGCACAGCATGTTTT
>JAPMOB010251343.1:0-24951 GCA_029875015.1 Lepomis gibbosus
CTACCAAAGTCTTTTTCTAGTATGATACTTGTACTTTTACTCAAGTATTGCTTTCTAATACTTTATACAAGACTGGTTGTCGCACAGACAGGGCTGCATGTTCATTTGTGGCTATGTTTAACATGAAGATCTGACATTGTAACATTATATAAATGCCAGAAAACACAAAAAAGCATAAAAGGTCCCCATTAAGACACTAATTAACTAAGCATGGTCTGGGGTCCTGTTTGCGTTAGCTTCATATACCCACAACAGAAGACCAATGACAGTGAATAAAATGTTCATGATGAAGCCTGAGTGAAGGAGAGAACTGTCAGCCTTGTCTTGTACAACATACCTTTCATGACTACTTGAAATTCATCTTACCAGATGACAATAAAATTGTAAAATTGCGGGTAGGCTTTGCTAGGCTATTTTTCTCACCCCCTCCCTCCCACATGTAGCTGTTAGAAGCAGAGTGGAAGCAAAAGTGCTAAAGAGATTGTATCACGTATGTACAACATACCAAGAGACGATACTCACAGCAACATGACTTGTTAGATTTTACTGAGTGTGAGGTCTCTTCAGTAAACTGTCAACTACCAGTCTGAACTTTAGTGGCAATAGTAGAAAAGCTTCTTGTAAAAATACAGTGAGTTATAACTGACAGAAAATGAGGAATGTTGCAGCACTACTTACAGTTAAAAGAAACATACTGATGTAGAAGTCTTGTCCAGTGGAGTCAGTATGGTTTGCAATGTCACAAATGTAATTATAAGGATTATACCTTTTTTCTTTGCTATATTTTATATGACAGTATCGCTCAGTAGGAGGCTTATAAACTTTTAATGGGGAAAGCCCTTAATGAAGTATTTAGCGTTTGCGTTAATACAGTATGTATTTGTGTGGTGATGTGAGTGTTGTAACTTAATACAGTACATACTAACGTTGAACACAGACAACTGTGCATATTCAAATGTATAAAAATTACTCAAGACCATGACACAGTTGTTGAGGGTAGCTGCAGTGGTCGTTACTTTATCCTGGATTCTGTTTTAATGGATATCCACACCGCATTTGCTTTTCACTTAAGGACTCCATTAGTCTTATGTTGTAGAAAAGATGCTATTCTATTCAGCAATCTAAATCGAAGGTCTACAGAGGCAGCGGCAGGTATATTTATCAAATTAAATTTATTCATTTGTCAATTTTCTCTGCCTGTTCCTGTTTCTTTATGCTGTATTTAAGTAATAAAAACTACCTTTCAGTGAAAGACTTGAGTGTTCGGATGGACCTTTGAAAAAGGCATGTTACTACACTAGCTTGGTAGAGGAAAAATGTTAAATCAAAACTGCAATATTGTAAAATCGATTGACGTATTTAACTTAACACCAGGCTGAAAAGCAGGGTGTTACTGCCCCATCTGGTTTGAAAGTTGCCTGTTTTACTTCAGACCATACCCTGCAACACAAAAGTGAGAAGTGTGATCTGCTTCACCTGTAACCACGCCCAAAAGTGATGTCATTGGTTTTCTGGAGTGTAGCAAGGTGAGAAGTTGAACCCCTTTAGGTCCACAAAAACAAGATTTCTTGGTTGTAATAAGTTACTCTTTAATTCAAAAAAACTTTTGAAAAGTACAAATACATGATTATCTAATGATCTGGTTTGTTGAGATTCTAACACATTTTAGACTTACTGGTAAAATATTACCAACTCTGCCAAAAATGTACTTTTCTCTGAAAACTGTGGTCTGCCGAGGCTCAAAAAGCATTTTCTTGGTTCTGGTGCCATGTAAAGTGCAATGGATTAATTTAACTGCCTGCTAAATACCTGTTCACTGTTTTGAGAGTTTTGAGAGGTGGAGAGTTATGCCAAAAACATTCCTGCCAGACTCAATTCAGTCTCAGTGGATGTTATACAGACTAAAATCTTACAGTGAAAGTAGATCTTGTTAGACTGGCTACTGTATGTGGAACTGAGAGCTAACTCCTGAAGGCCAGATTTGAAGGACTCGTTCGTATTATTTGTATTAAAAACATTCTCTTCAAACCCAATTCTCAAACAGCACTGAAGACTCATTGAGTAAATAAATGGCATAAATCACGAAAGCACATTAACTGAGTAGAACGTTGTACAGTGAGTAAAAGGTAAGCAGTGCATGAGCGTTTTTTTTTTTGGTATATTGAATTGAGATCAAAATGCCTTGTAAGGCCAGTAAAATTCAGCAGTTGGCCAAAGTCATTGCTACTGATGCTCAGATATGCTGAATTCTAATGGTAAAGCTCAACAATGGGACGGATATCCTACTTATTGCACATTTAAGCTCATCGGCAACTTTCTAATATATCCTGATTACACGTGGATGCCAAATGTAGTAAATCAAGGTACCATAATTCTTGACTTGGAGTGACAAATTCATGGCACAACATCTAATTACAGAGCAGAACTTGGTTAAAGATCTTCTGACCATTAGAGTTTATTCAAATGATCGATATTGGAAAAAGCCAGTATGTAGCCTGCATATTTCTCCTCTCATAACAATCCAGCTACCCTCGGAGACATCCCGCATCCCACAGCCTATTCTGCTAAATGTCAAATTGTCTCATTGCTCACATTTACGTGTTTGTGAGCAAACTGATAAAGTGATAGTATACACAGTCGCAAAATCGACATTCAGTGTAAAATGTGTGCAATTTATTATCATAATGATATGTGTACATTGTCTCCACATTGCTTAAAGAAACGTAACAATGTCATTACTGCCATAAACATAGTAATATGCTTGTGATTGTTTTCAATTTGTGTTCTGTTTTGTGGAACTTGTATTTCAGATGGAAAATTATCAGCGTGTGAAAGCTTCTGTGTCTGCAAACACCCACATACTGTACGTTTACCCATGTGCACATATACGGGTAAAGTGCCCTGCAATATGTTGCACTGTCTGAAAGCCTCGGTTAATTTAGATCTCACTGTCTGTGGAAGCAACCTGAAAAGCTCGGCTCTACTCCAATTAACTCTGTCAGCAGCCAAAGACTAAACTCTGTCAATTTCCACACTTTGTAGTTCACTGAGTGTTTCTCTGCTCCTCACCACACAAGCCTCATCCCTTTTGCCCTGACACACAAACACTGAAAAATATCTGAAACCTTGTCAAAAGAAAAATGGGACAGCAAAGCAAATGTTTTAGTTTCTTTCAATTCATTTTTCTCGTGAAATGTTCTGCTAATAATGGCAAGGAGGAATCATGACCCACAGTGTGTGTAAATACCACATCCTGAAAAACAAAGACACTTGATGTGCAGTCACTCAAGAAAGTTTTCTCTCACTTTATTTTCTTGTTTTTGTTACACTAAAAATGTGTTGATTTATATTTCATTCTGGCGTCAGATTTGAAAAAAATCATGGGAAAAGAGACAGGAAATTGTAAACACATTCATAAAGCAATACATTTCCTTTCCCCATGTGGACTGAGTTTATTTATTGGCTTCTGGTTTGGGTTGTAGTTAGAGGTTTTAATCTGTATTTCCCAGTGCCTTTGGGATTCATGTCTTATTTTTATCTGTGTGTGCTTTGCAAAGGAAAACAGGAAGTCACACACTGATAAATCATAGGAATTCTGGGGTCACGCTGAGCAGAGGGGGCCTCAAATGTCACATGCATGGGCCGGATTAAGGCTTAAACCCTCCAAAGAGTGTGTAACACCACACACTCTTCAATGCATCTTCAAAGAGGCCTTTCTATATCATTAAATGAACTACTGTTTGTTTTGTTTAAGTATGTGTAAGAGTACGCCACACAAAATCCAATACACTTATATAACAAACTGGTTGCAGTTGAAATTACCGGGGAATTAAACTGCATTTGCAGTTTGAACATAATCTGTGGTGACTTGGAAACTCTGAAGCACCAAAAGATGTTCACCAAAGGCTACAGTCTGTTCCCATTTATACAACTAATGTATGGCAATGGTGAAGTCTAGCAACCAGAGGAGGATCACAGGATCCCTTCTGATTCGTGTTCTCTTTAATAAATTTGAATTTTGCTTGGCTCCACAAGAGATGAAATACCTTCTACCTTCTTTTTTATGCAACAAGATATCTCTGTGAGAGTTCTTTCTTCAATTACCTCTCTGAAAATATCCTGCGTGGCTTCAGCTTGAGAACATGTTCATCCAGTCTCACTTAAGAGACGCATTTTTGACATATTCAGCCCATGCATAGCCACACACACAACGCAGATAATCCCCCTCCACTGTGTGTCCTGCTTCTACCCACTATGATCTTGATATCCTTCAGCCGCAAATATTGTGAAAAGAAATTTTTGCACTCCAACATCAGTAGGTCACTTCAGAGACTTTTACTGTTCATGCTGAAGTATATAAGACCAAATGAATTTGCGATGAAAGACATTTAGAAACTCATTAAAAAACAACATTCAAATCAAAATTTTGAGTTTCTTTTACACATAAGGAATATTACGCATCACTGACTCAGGAAAGTTTAAGGACACTTGCAGAAACCTCACCTCTCTCACACACAGCTTCATACCGAAGATAATTCTGAAGTTGGAAACAATACATTCTGTTTCTGTATTAAATCACTGCTGCGCTGAATTAACTCCGCTCTAGTTAAACCACCAAAACACACGCACACACACACACACACACACACACATAAAAATACTCTCCCTCTCTCTCTCTTTCACACACACACACACACACAGACACACACAGCTATAGACGTTTAAGTGCAGAGTGTTGGGTTACTGATAACAGCTCTAATATATTTCTAATGAGGCACCTGCCGGGCTGTAGAGCTGTTAATTCACTAGTAGATTCAGCTGAACAGCTAGACTCTCTTCAGCTCAGCGGGAGATGCGGACACATACAGAGAAAGAGACGGAGAGAGACATGTTTTGGAATTCTTACCTGTCAGATAGTAATACAGATAATAAAAGGATGATTAGGTCAAATACAAAAAAGAAAATATGATAGATGTACTTCAGCAAAACAAACAACATTACCTACCATGGAGCGCTTCAAACACAATGCTCATTTGACAACAATGTTCAACACAACAACACTTCTGATATTGAAATGTGATCTGAATGCAGATATTCCACACAGATAAAAAAAGGATAAAATTCCACCACACTCTTTACATTTACACACAGCTTTTATAAGTATCCTTTTTATAATGCTATGCCATTTTTTATGTGAACTATGTAAAGCAGCGGAGCAGGTGGAGAGGTAGCACAGTCAAAAAAAACATATGGCAGGTGCAGCCTGTATTTACTTGAACTGAAATGAGATAAAAACATCATCCTTACTGGCTGTTAGGATGCATCAGATTCCGCAACAGGTGAACAAACCTTTGCAACGGTAAGGAGACCTCTTGACTATGAATGAGTGGAAATAGCATCGCAAGTGGGAGGAGGTCACATGGCACATCTTTCCTAAAGCTGTGTGGAAGGTTACGTGTGTGTGTGTGTGTCATTATGTTTCAACCCTGTGAGCACTACTTTTCGCAACCGTGAACACAATTGTGCAGACTGCATTTGCACCTGGTTGACTCTGGCTGACCTCCAATCGCAATTTAAGCTGGACTGCTTCCGGAGTTGATCTGGCAAACACGATCACATTCACATTACAGTGCATGTGCAGGCGTGCATTTACAGTACACCCAGCATTAATTAACTTTTTTCTTCGTGCAGGAAAGGTGTCCAAACACAGATCATATGTCCAAGAGTAAACCTTACTCTTTAGGCTGCTAAGCCTTCCTGATCTGGCATACTGTCGATCCTAGTACAAGGCTCAAATCTTCTCTGTCTTACTTGAATTTTCCAGTTGAAGTAATTGCAGGTACTTGTGTACTTAAAATTCAACTGAATAAAATAGCATGTTTTTGTTGGCTACGGCATTTTCAATTATGCTCTGAAAACCACTTTCCTGTGTTCTCCTTTGAGAAAAACCCAAAACCATAAGGGAGAAATTTCAAATGAACATTTTTTGGTTTGTCCCTTATTGAACTTATTGCTTGTTGAATGAGCAACCAAATAAACATTCACAGGGAAAAGGTGCACTGCTAACATTACTTTGCGGCTAGAAACGTACCTACAAATGTAACATTGGTCCGGTTAGATGACAAAGTGGTCTTGACTCTTCAGTACCACTAATAACACACTGTCTGCCTATGACATGAAGGCACAACACAAGTTTGTTTACTTTGTCTCTCATTCCCTATACGTTGTAGTACAGACACTCTGGCAGCCTATCAGCTGCTGTCAATCAAAAATGAACACAGACGTACACCTCCAGTCAACTGAGATGAAAGGGAACTGTTATTTCCATAAGGACCTTTTTTCTTCCTCTTAATAATAAAAAATATTAAAGAATACATTAAAAAACATGTTGGCATTATTTTTAAATGCAAAAAGGGATGAATCAGATCCAGATTAGTTGGACCTTAATTATGCATATACTTCACTTTGCTATACACAGTATACACTTAGCTAAGTATGTTCTATAGAACGTGTCACAAGATTTTTTTCCATTGTCTTCTTCTGCTCCCTGTTGTCCCCTCAGATAATTTTGTATGGCTTCTCCAATAACCTGACTAGAGACATAGATGTGAATGAAGCTTTTTGTCTAGAAGTTCCCATGTGTATGAGTGTGTATGCGGGTGTGTGTGAGAGAGAGAGAGAACGATGGAGAGAGCAAAATGCAAAAAGAGCACAGTTAGGAGATGTGTTGTTGTACTCAGAAGAGTGAGGTGACAGCAGGTTACTAAAGAATTGATGAGTAGAGAGGGGACATGTTTCACCTAAGACATTTCCTGCTGTGATACATGTCCTCCATGATGACTTCCTGTCATCAATATCATTACATCCTGCTGAGGTGAGTTGACAAAGGTATCTGGTCTGTATGCGTACTACCCTGTACTGTGCCAAGACTCAGAGTGCACGCATCTGAAAGAGTGTGTTTGTGTTTTTGTGAAGGGCATGAGAGGGTTTTAGGAGGACGGTCCAGTGAATTATTCATTTTGAACTGTGCTTCTCCTTGTTTATAATCCAATTGAAAAATGCCTTGCTTGTATCTCAGCTTGACTCTCTTGTTGTTTATGCCATTAACTGAGAGTCCATAAGTCCATTTGTTGTTTTAAAATGTGCCCTATAGTTAATCTACCTTGACTAGCCACTTGAAGAGAACAACTCTTTATTTTAAAAAGAGAAAAAATAAAAACATTTTGTTGTGCATTGTAAAGCGGGCACCAAACTGGAACAAACACAAAAACAGTCATAACATCATCTTGAATTCAAAATGCAGGAAGAAAAAAATGCTGTTGAGAAAGTGAAGGCCTCCCAAAAAGAGAATTGTTTAAAGCTTGCAAATACACTTGACAACTGCATTAATGAACACACTGTCTTGTATAACAACAACAACATCAAAAAAACACAGTTCATGCTATTAATATTCTCACAAACAGGATTTTTAAAATTATTTTAATAGTGTGTATTTGGTTAAAAAATATCACTCGTATTAATGTATATAATGAATAATTTGACAAAGCTAAGTAAGTAAGTGAAAACAATGCAAAGCAAAACCACTTTCACGTGGTATGCTTCTTGGCTACCTCCCAGGAAAAAGCAACTGTTGTATAAACCTCCTTACAATCTGTCAAAACATCATATCAGCAGGTGCTCTGTGGTGTAGCAAATCATATTTCAGTGGTTGAGTGAAGGAGAGCTATTCCAATACCACATCTCTGTCCTGTCAAATCACAGGATACTCACCAACAACAAGAACCTTCTGGCTGAAAACCGATGAATCAAACTGGAATCTAATAGTTCAGACACAAACTTAATCACAGCTAAAGAAAAGAAACTATTGAGGTTCCTCAGTGGCTAGCGTGTAAAGAATTTATATTTCTGCCAGTGGATCAGGGTCATAAGACTAACATCTGATAATAACAGCTGTGGGAGAAGTTATAGACGTAAGAAATAACTAAAGCAATGTTTGAAAAATTGAGGGAAGGACAGATTACGCCCATCTCCCAGCATTTCTTGTTTACATTCTTACTGTCATTGTCTCCACTACCCCTTACAGCTTTAAAGGCTTTTCATAAAACATTATAGGCAGAGCGAGATGGAAGTGTTACTTGATGTAAACAAAGACATCTTTAAGTTGCATCAATGGCATGTGAATTATTAATGTGTCCCACTAGGGAACGGCAAACTGGTGAACACTGTCACTCAAGGCGTTATATTGTCATAACGGAATAACAGTGAAATACAATTAGTATATGAATTTGAGAAGTTTATTTTGTTTTAATCCAGTGACTTAAATTTTGATTTTTCCCAATGCCAAATGCTTTCTTAACTGAGTCAGGTATGCACTTTCCTCACAGCAGAGTATTTTGAATAATATTTTTGTTTAAAACTCAGACAGTGTACCTTTTGATCTATCTACAACGCCAGCTTGCAAATTCACGCAATTCTTGTCTATTGTTTGCAGTAGTTGTTGCCCTGACAGTTTGTGAATGTCTTGTGAACACAAAGTGTCCGTGTTAATCTGATACACTCCAGTTCAGGATGTTATATTATGTCACACAAAATAATGTGGAACAAACGAGCTGAGCAAATGAGAGTTTCAAAGAAGCCTGACAGTGTTCTTGTCGTGACAATGAAAATGCATCAGAAATGGACATCCCGCGTGCACCCCTACTAGGGCCCCTAAGATCATTTTAATGGACAACAATCCACTTAAGGATTTAAGGCTGGCACTCTGAACTGGTCAAGTCCAAATAGTAGAGAGACTCACAGTCTATATTCAACTTCTAGCTGCCTCTTACAGTCTTCAGTAACCATGGAAACAGAGAGATTTGAAAGAAGAAAGGTGGGTGAATGAGAAAGATTGAACTTTTGTTCAGTGCAGGTGGATGGTCGGATGGATCAAATTATTCTTATTTTTAAAGAAAAATGTATTTCCCCCAGCGGACAATAAAGTAATTCTTATTATAATACAATATTTACACAGTACGCATTGAACAACACTAACACTTGCCTAGCATCACACGGGAAGCCTTAAAGTCATCACTCAGGATCATGAGTAAAACTTTTGATAAGCCAAAGGAGGTTACAGCTAAGGCAGGAACTCAAAAATGTCAACCACTGATAGTGCTTCACTTCTTAATTCAGGGCAGATAAACAGCTTAAAAGATAAAATAACAATACACAGATTTGATAGCAACAGACTTCTGGCTTGGCCTTTAAAATGCCGTCTTTCAAAGCATTATCTGTATTTTCCATTTCTAGTTATTGATGCCACATACACAGTTACCAGTTATTGGTGAGTCACTTTTGAAGAAAGAGGTCCCAAGCACTTGAAATTTTAGACAACTTGATACACAGTAGCATTTTGTGTTTAAGATATTCTCCGTTGTGCCAGGGTGAAGTGAAATCAGAAGAGTTAGTTCTCTGAACTTATTTGACGGTCCACCAACTATAGAATACGTGGCCAGATGGGCAGAGAAGATGGTATACATCAATCTCTGTTTATACCTTTATCATCATCTAAAAACCGTCTTTGGTGTGTCTTTATTTTTCCTATTTGTATTTTTGGTATCATTGGTCTGGTAGGTTAGGATAGCTCATCAGAAACATTTATCCCTAATAATCCAAAATAACTCACCGTGTCAACTTTCCTCATCAGTGTTGTTTTTGTTTGTCAAAGGCAAGAATGCCTCCATTTACATTTTAGTTATTTTGGCGGTGTTCTCACCCAAAACAATTAAAATGAGTGCAGTGGTATTTACCAGTAAACAGGATGTAATGTTACAATCTTTTGTGCCATAACCTGTGGCGAGCTTCCAATCAAAAACCTCATTTGGATGCTGAATACAATGATGTACCATCATACAAAAGACTGCCAATGAGAACATGAAGCTACACATCGTCAGGTACATCAGCAACCAGCTACCTGAACTAAATGGTAAATTGCCAATGTGTATGACAATAAGAAAAAATAGAGTTTGGTGTTTTCTTTAAGGAGACTTTTATGAGTCTCTGATCTACCGGATTCAGAAAAATGATTTTAATCCACCTAGCTGCCCTTACCGCTCGGAACCAACATTGCTTTACTTAAAAGCCTCAAATGATCTAATGCAGTGGTTTTCAGTCTTTTCAAGCAGCAACATGAAAATGCCAAATCATCAAGCATGCATAAAAGAAAGGTGAACAATTTGACTGAAAGAGGAAAAGAGTCAGACAAAACAGACTAGTCAATTTGTGAGCTAGAAATATGTTTTGTTGCCTCAGAAATGATCTCTAAACCAGCCACATCTATCCTGCTACGCCAGAACCATGTTATTAACCCCATCGCTTACAGTTGAATCATTTAAGCTGGTATTGATCCAGGTATTGATGGAATAGACGTATCCTCCTCTGCATTCTACAGGCAACATCATTTATCATCCTTTAGGTATTCACGGAAGTTCCTGTGCTCCCATGCAAACGTCCTGTATAATGAAAGGCTAACAAACAGGCCATTAACACAAGACACAACCAAATATAGCATATGTGTGAATGTTCACACCTCACGGTTAGCTGGGTAGTGTTTGCTTTTGTAAATCATCCATTACTGTTGGGATTATTGGAAGTGGAGCAGTTGATTTGTAATTGGTGTTTACTTTCCTACACAACCATACAGCTAAGGTACGTATATTGCAAAATGTCTTCATCATGGTTTAATTCCATATAATGACAACACATATATTGGTTTACAAAATGGCCGCTGACATCAGGGGCCTTGATAACCGATGTGAGGCCCCTGACATGATGCCTCACATCGGCCATGTAATCTATTATTATTATTCTTCTAGCATGCCTTCAACACCTGCAACTGTTGGCCTTCCTCCTACTAATTACTGAAGGTCATTTGTAAAGCTCACGCTGCATCATCAGAGAAGGTCATTGATTTGGGGATTATAATGTGAGGTCTTGAATCCTTAAGGGGACTTAAGTATTTGATCATAATACTGAGAGTTTTGAAAGTGTCTTCTATTCTGTATCCTATCTTTCTGTGTGCAATAATATGAGGGTTTCAGATTTTACCAGGAAATTCCTGCTCAAAATTCAACTGGATAACGGGCTTACGGGTAGCGTATGTAGCACAAAACTGCTCTTTAATCAGAAACTGACAGACAATTGACCTGGAAAACAGATAGGCATATATCAGCTATCTTCTTCAACCTTGCAACCTACTTCTCTGTGACAGTAATATACTGTAAGCGGTGTATATGAAGGTGCGCGCGCCTGCGTGTGTGAAGAGGCCAAATTCCATTTCAGAGTTGTGCCTTATAAACGGTTTGCTGATTAAGGCATTTAAAGAAAATTAGCCCCACAGCTACCATAAATCTCTCTGCTTTTCTTTAATGAATGCCGCAAATCTCACATTTCATTACTCATTTACATATGAAAAGCATCACCTTCACTTTCACTATCTCTACGTTGCACAAACTGAATTGCAATTACATAAACGAGGAAGAGAAAACATTTAAGTAGTGATATGTAGCTCAGTTTGTGTCAACATCTGCATATCAATTTGTATCCGAAACTCTGTCTGAAGTGGACCAGCTCATTCAAACCTTGGTGAACCTTCCCTCTGATTACAAAGTTATTATGCATCGCGAGATGAAAGATAGTTATGACGCTCTGTCATCTTGGATGATCTCCATGAACTTCGCACTATCATTCATCACTTCAGTGGCTAACAAACTGTGGTGCTAAATGAGAATAGGAAAGCATTATTAACAGAAGACAGAATAGCCGGTGTTTCAGTTTGATGAATATTTGGCTTTTTGGGAGTAAACAATCATGCCTCAGATGGCTGCTGAGGCAGAGGGGAGGAATAGAGCAACTTCTGTATGGCATTCACAAAGGCCCCTACTTAATGGAAGTTTGAATTACCATTTAAATAGGATTTCTTTTGGGGGTTGGGAAGGCGTCATAGAGAAAGATAAATTACATTGTAAACAATGTCAAAACAGTTTAATGACACATATGAAATGAAAGTACACACCCTGTGCTTTCTTAGCTACTGAATGATATAAAGAGTGGATTGAATAAATAACGAGGCAGCCCGAGGAAAAAGCGACTGTGCAGACTTGTTTTGTCTCTAGCTAGGCCTGCACTTTTAATTGACTTGAATAAAAAACTCAATTACACCATTCTGGCCACCGGAGGGAGAGAGCAAGTGATGGAGAGAGAGAGAGAGAGAGTGGATAAGGGGGAGGGATGGAAGCAGAAAGAGGAGTGACTGAAGCATGAGAGAGGAATGAAGGAGTTATTGGGTCAGAATGGCACCTCGGGGGGAGGGACCAGGACAGCAGACAAGCTTTTATACAGGCCAGTCTGTCTATGGGAATTACACCTCACTGAGAGGTGGAAGAAAAGAGACTCAAAAAGATAAAGTGCTTTGTCAGTTTCTTCTAAAGCTTTTTATGCATTTATTGTCATATATCCAGTGTTGTTCCACTGAGGCCGACTGAGAGACTGATTGAAAGTGAGGGGCATTGAATCAAGTGAAATCAGTAAGAAGTCCCACTCAGCTGAGGTGCTGATTTAGCTTCCAGAGAAGTCAACAGGCCTCGTACTAGCAGAGTATTAAAGTGAAGAACATGAATAGATAAGAAGGCAACAGAACAAATGGTGAAAGTGATGCGAGGAGAAAGAAACTGAAGATTCTTTGTAAAGAGAAACATCCTCAGCACCACCTAGTGATATGGCTGATAAAGCATGACTGATTGGGGGTCTATTGGCAGATTGGTGTGTGTGTGAGCACATGTATTTTATATTTTTTATGTGAAGGTGTGGTGTAGTGGTGGGGTATATTGGGATGAAGTGTGAGTGTTCCAGATATCTTCAGAAAACAAAAGATTCTTTGTCAGCCTTCAGCAGTCAATGCGATGTTTGCGGACGGTGAGCCAATATTTCCGCTCTGTGTGTGTGTGTGTGTGTGTGCATTTGTGTGCGTGGACTGCAAGCTGTTGTTCCCATGGTTGTGTGTTATTGATTAGTCATCTCTGTGGGCAATAGGAGCTGTTATCAGGCCTGACATGGAGACAGACGGGGGTGGATGATGCATGGGACGGGAAAACTGTTCAGACGCAAAGATAATGGAGCTACACACACGCCAACACACACACACACACACACACACACACACACACACACACACACACATGCTGCAAAGATGGACTGGTACACACTGGCACATGCTCCCACAGATTCTTGCACACACAATAGACCTGTTACACAAGTGAGCGCAAACGTATTGGCAGCGATAGATTTGTTTTCAGCACCATGGACAGCACTCTAAATCTTGAGCAACGCTAGTACACAGTGCATATGGCTAATGATTATCTATTGTACCCCTCTCAACTATAATCAGTCATTACTCATGGAAGTTAAGTGCAGTTGTCCTCAAGAATCACAGTACATTTAGCAAGAAAATCTAAGAAGTGAGGCAAAACTGAATGTAAAATGAGTGCATACTGTGATGACCAAAAAAGTGCTTCTCACAACCAGGCCACATGCACCCAGGGTCCTGGAACTCACCTGTGAGAGAGACAGAAAAGAAGAGAAAGAGAGAGCAGGAGGTCAGAGTCAAATAAATGCACCGTACATAATGCAGTGTGTGTCAGAGAGCAACTATTTGGAGCACTTAACACTGTGACATCTTTAAATGCAGAACAAAAAATGTGTTAAACACACACTTATTAACACATTTGTGTTTCCAGATTGTTAAAGCATTTACCATACACACACACAAATCAAGCCATTATCCACAAATATGAACTTAGGAAGTGAATTCACTGCTGCTTATAGCATCACTAATTTACGCTGATAAAAGAACAGAATGTAATGAATTCTGGATGTAATAAATGGACTAAACAGAAATTCATTAATCAGTATCTTTTGTGTAACTAATGCAACAACAAAGTCTGAAAATGAAAAACTAATGTTTTAAGAGATGGTGAATATTTGACCTATATTTCCCACATGGAGCTGAGTCTATGGTATCCTTTGCTTGTAATCATGTGACAACAGCAAGAACATCACATAATCCCAGGAGCAGGTTTTCCAATAGAAAACTTTGTGCGTGCTATTACTGGACGAAAGAGTGAATGATTTTCTTCTTGTACTTAAGATATCTCATCTCTCATTGCTCACCCCTTTCAGTCTTTTCTCTTTCTGAGAGCTGAGTGAGTTGTGTGTAAATGTCAGCTAGGAACTGGCTGTCCATGAGAGGCCAACCATGGGCACACAGGGAATAGATTGTCATGGCCTGCACTCTACAATCCTCTCCTTCTCCACAGGGACAGATAGACTCAGGTTTTTTCCAGTCAACCATGAAAATACACAGAGGTCAAGCTTCCCACCATGTCCTCCACTCCCTCTGATGAAATGGACAGGGTTAGGTGAGGCCACATACCAGATGCAGAGAAAGTGGTCCATTAAAAGGAAATTCCATTGAAACGTTCAGTACAAAGTGGTGAAACCATGGCAAGGACTGGGTGCTGACATTTTGTAACGATTCACCGGTCGGTGTCAAGTTGTAAAGAGTAAAATCATATTGTAAGTATTCAGAGTGTGGTTGCACAATATGTTTTTCAAAAACATGAGGTGGTCAATAATAATAACAGAAGCACCTGATCATGTTGCATTTCACTCAAAATGTACTGCTGTTTATCTGAATATTTTTTTAAAAACTTCTATAAGATAGTTATTCTAGCCTAGACCAGAACATTTACTAATAACATAGATAGATCTTAATTGTCTGGAGAAAATGAGCACCATTATTACTAGGCCTTGTGCACATGTTATTCACAGTACCTTGTGCAGTAACAGCTCAGGAAGGTCAGTGTTCAAAAGACAACTAATAAATCATGTTCACACAACCAATTATACCAAGAAGTCACTTGAGCTTATTATAACATAACAAAAACAGTCTGTTGTCTATTGTATAGTTTAAGGAATACGTGTGAATAACGTGTGATCTCAGTGAAAGCCCCATTAAAATAAAGGAGACGAATACAATATTCTGGCTAGCACATCCCAGCTTTCCACATCCCTTGATGAGGAATCTCTGCAGTGATCGATGCATCCTCATAGAAAAGCCTGCTAATAATACAAGGTTGAGTTGATGCCCCATTAAAAAAAACAAAACTAATTACACATCTTCCCATATGGTAAAAACTAGTTTCATTCCAACTTTTTGTCCATTCTTACATATTTTTGCAGAAAAGTGGCAGAAACACAGCCACCACAAATGTGAAATTCAGCACTGAATAATACTTAAATGATTGCTTCCGCTATGTCTGCTCACAGAACTACACTGAATACAAATCATTATCATTATTTGAATACAGAAAAATGAATCTCAGCTGCCAGCTGTTGAACATCTTATAATCTAAGTTTTGTATGTGTAGGGCTCTGCGATCAAATTAGCAATGATATGCAACATCAAAATAAAACATGCTTAACATTGTGAAACGGTCACAGATTGGTTAGGGATAGGCAACAAAAGTACATGGTTGGGTTTTATGAAAATATCATGGTCTGTGTTAAAAGGCTTTGGGGGGAAGTCCTGTGTTTGACCCAACCAATTGGGATCTAGACTGCAGCCAAAACATTCCCTCTCCCTTATGTTAAAAGAAAAAATCTGGCAATACATTAGAAAATAAACCATTAGAACAAATCTGAATTACATCAAACAGTAGAGTTTAAAGAGTTAAAGGGGCTGTATGTAGTGTTTCTACTAAAATGAATCCTTTTTATTGCCTGTGTGTGAAGGGGTTGTAATCTGACATTAAAATGATCCACTTGCCGGGTTTGGCTATTAACTCGGAAGGCAGGTATTCCTATTCCTATTCAAAGGCTCCGGGTCGGATTTTCTGCGAAATCCAGTGACTGACACCAGCATGCGCGCTCCCGAGCCTCTCAATGTGTCTACTTTGCAGTCAGCAGCGACGACACTGCAACTTACGACATGGAGTCTGCTAACACTAAGAAAGACCTGCCCCCACCACAACACAGACTCCAACATAAACTCAACTTGTCAAAGCCTGCAAGAAACGATGTAACGGTAAAAAGCGATTATAGAGCGATTTGTTTATACACTAGTTACAGTAAAAGTTACTTACTGTGGTCTAACTGTTATAAAGTGTGACGCAATCTTATAATATTCAGTCCAGCTCACTGCACGTTTCATTATCGTCCAATACATGTAGCTGTGCTGATATTGCTGAGCCTACGGTGACAGATTCACAGATAGTGAAGATAGTTACTGACAGCAGCAGGCGAGCTAACGATGTAGCACGTCGGCTAAATGCAGTAAATATACCGTGATCATGTAACGAGCGTGGATTAGTTCAACATGCAGCTGATAAAACTAATACGGTAACGTTGCAGTGGGAGTTTACCTGAGTTTCCACCATCTTGTGTGAAGCTGGCTCCCCACCTGTCTATAGACGCTCTCACGTTGCCTTTTTTCGCGAGTACTGTGCCGATATGCCGGTGTCTCGCTGCGCTGAATAAAGTAACGTTACGGCGCCGGTTTTGATATGCCTGTGAGACAGGAACCTTGAAGTAACCGAGCCTGAACATGTCTGTGTGAAAAGCCAAGGCCTGCACGCAGTTGTTCCTGCGTTTATTGCAGGATTTCTGTATGAAAGCGGTTGTGTTTCGGATTCTGCTCACTCATGAGTTCAAGCGAGCACACGTATGAGCACACACCTGGTTGCAATCTTAAAACGGCACCGTTAGTGGCCGCTGGAAACTACATAATGCCCCTTTAAGAAAATAAGAGGCATACAAAAGAAATGACAGAAAAGCAAGAGAGATTTTTGTTATGGCCAAAATATCAAAGAGATCTATCTATCTCTACAATTGCCAATTACGGCAAAAGGCAGGAAGGTGCCAGCTCTCCAACCTTTTTCTTTTTAGCAAGCTAAACAGTGCCGTGAGGGGATACAAAGACAGAACACGTTCACCCAAAATGAGTAAGACAGACAAGCAAAAGCAAAGATAGCAAAACAATCTAATCTAATCTAATACACAGCAAAATACAGCCAAATAATTCACTGTTTTTAATGACAATTGTCTTTATAACCCAGGGATGATGCTGAAGGGGAAACAAAGAAGAAGAGACTAACATAGCTGCTTCTGTTTGGGCATACATATAATTAAATGGAGACTGCTTTTAAAATTGGATCATATAGTGACACTAACATGCCCTCACTGTCTTCTTCTTCTTGTTACAGAAAAGAACTGACAAAGGCACCAGACAAAAAAAGAGGGAAATGTCGTGAAAATAGGGACAACAGCAAATAGCATTACTGTAAGTAACAATTAGACAAAGAAAAATGTAAGCGCCAAATTTTTGTTCAATGGAAACATTACTGAAATAGATAACAGCCCAAATCTCTATCCCTCCAGTAAAAAAAAATAGCTGGCAGTGCATGAATTCATCTGATTACATAAGCCCTTCCATGTGCACGCACACACGCCACATTTTGTTGATGGCTAAATTAAGAGAATAATTAGTTATAATGGAGAGGAAGATGGAGAAAGATATTGCATAACCCTGTTTTGAATCAAGCCGGCAAATCAATAGGGAGTCTGTTCTGGCTGCTTAGTTTGTGCTGTCTTACCCAGAAATGTTGACTCACTCATGTTGTTGACCAGCAAAAGGTAGTGCTCTCTGGGAGCGGTTCACTGTAGGGATATGTGTGTGTGTGTGTGTGTGTGTGTGTGTGTGTGTGTGTGTGTGTGTGTGTGTCTGGCTATCTGTCTACGATGAAATGAGGGAAACTGCTGAAATGAACTGACAAGGAAAAGCCTGGCCATTGTATTCCTTTGTGAGATGCCTCTTGTTTTATCATCTTTCATCCTATGTTTATTCTCACTACTCATCCCTAACAAGGCATGAAGCACACCAATAAGAGGTGATGAAAGGATTTGAGTGACAGCTGAGGTCGGATGCATAAAACGACAAAGAGCCATTCCATGTGGAGGACGCAGATGCAGCAGGGCAGCGGGTTGAGAGCAACGTCACCTCCATGGACAGTAAACACGATGCCTATGCCGCCTGCGTAACAATAACCCTGAACCTTGACCATTACACCATACGGTGGGTAACCTCATAAGCTCCAACTGCATAGATGCTAATGGGACAGACTGTGTTAGTCAAAACACATTAGCAGGAGCATCAAGGTCAAAAAGTCACATGCTGAAAGAAGTTGTTTTGTGTCTCTTTCCTTTCACAGGTAGTGGCATTAAAGTGTTTAGAGAGTGAAGAGTGAAGTCCTGCTGTTATAGAGGAAAATGGCTGCTTGTTAAGTATGGCCCATCCATAAAACACACACCTTATGGTGTGTCTTTGTGTGTGCACACATGCATGCACGTGAGCGTATTGATTTTTAGTTCCACCTCTTTTCTCATCTTTACTTTGCTAGCATATCTCTATTTTTCTATTTGTTTGTGGACATTTTCTCACCCTGATGGAAAATACGATCTTGTCCCATACCCTTATTTTCTAGCTTTTTTTCATTCATTTTTTTCCTGACTAATAGAAAGTAGTAGTGGTAGTTTATTTATAAGGGATGAGAGAGGAAAATAATTTTGTGGATAGGAAGAAAGATGGCAATGGAAGGGAGGGAGGGGGTGATAAAAAAAAGGCAGAGGATGGAAAATCGATGAGAGATGAAATATATCAGAACTCCTGGAGCAAGGTCAAGAGGATATGATCTTTCACGACACACAGTTGTGCCTCAGAGGAAGGAGACAAAGAGGGGGAGGATGAGGAAAAGAAGGAGTCAAGAAGAAAGACAAACGAGGGCGGGGGCCAAGACAGACATACAACTTCTGCATTGATCAAAAACAGCACCCTACTCAAAGCCTGTGTTTGTCCATAAGGGCAAGAGTGCTGTTGCCACAAGCACTGGACATACAGTTTGCTGATGTTGGCACAATTGGGTCTCGTACAAAATGTGGAAATGAATCTTACTTCAGTCAGCTTTCTTCCCACGCTAACTAATTCAGCAGCTAAGTAGCTAAAGAGGCCAGATCAGCAGGCTGTGTCTCCACCCCGGGTCCAAGTCCCGGTTCTATATTCACAGACCATTAGAGCTCCACTCTCACCTCCTACAGAGAGCAGGGCCAGATAACATCTGTCTACAGCTACCTCCCTGCAAACACTCAACCAATTAAAGAGCCATTAGTGCTCAGGCTCAGTAGGTGGTGTGTGGGTCAGTATGCCTGCTTGTGTTTGTGCTTATTCTCTAGGTTATTGCAATCGTTTTTTTATGGTACATGAACTGTAATATGTTATTTACACATTTATCCACATATACATGTCATACCCACAAAGGCATAAATACAAATTTATTTCCATGTAACCTTTGTTTCCCTCTCCACACACGTGGCCCCACCCCCACCATGTATCATTCATTAGTTGCCCCAGTCTTCATCATACAATTTTAATTCATAATGGGGACAGAAGTAGGTCATTTCACAAACATGTCACATCTGCTCCAATCAAGACTGTGCCTCCTTTTAACATCAATGTTTTATCTCTGTTTAGTATGAGAACATAGGCTTGAGGTGGCAATGAGTGGGAAACACACCTGAAATAAAGGGAGCTGTTGTTTGTGATGACGTGCCTTTGGAATCTCATGGGTTCAACACCACTGAGAATGCTATTATTACAGACAAAACTGTACTCAGGGTCTTTTTTTAGGTGAAACATATACATAGTTACAGCAGATATAATTTCAATTATCGTAGGATGTACACAGTGCTGTTCCAAAATGCAAAAACACATTTGGCATTGCAGTGGCACTTACTCCCCTGAGCTTGTCAAAACATCGTCCATCGCATTTGTCTTTGGATATTCCTGCTCAATTTCTTTGGCATTTGCAATCATTTGCATTCGTTACCAAGCCTGGATCTGAGCAGTTTTCCAAGTTTTGCATGTAAATACACAAACATGAAAGCTGTAAATGTGAAAGAAAAAAAACACTGTACAAAACTTTGTATACCAAAACAGAAATGGCGTTTACCAAATGTCTAATTACGAGTTAGAAAGTGAGACGAAGACGCCAGATGAGGCGTAGACTCTCTCAGTGGCACCCAGGTGTCAGCTGGCCCCCTGTGGTGTCCTCTGTCCCTCATCACTGACCCAGGGGAGGCAAAGTGTCTGCTGTCCCCAGAGTGCCCTGCACGCCAGTCTGTCTGTCCACCAACTGGCAGAGCAATTGCTTAACACAATCATGATGCACACACACACACACAGTCCCTCCAGTATCATACTACTACACACTATAGAACTGCAGTTTATGTAACAGTGGATCAGTGGTGCTCATTGTTGGTGGTTTATATATTTGTACATGGATTGTGAAGTGTAAGAGATATGCACATGAAGAAATGCTTCTTTAAAATACTTTAGGTACAATGATAATACAGTAGATTTCAAAATGAGATTTACATGACCAACACAGCAAGTAAACTGATGAATAACATCCTCCTGCTCTGTATTCACGGAGGTCTGGATATTGTCCTCAAATGTAACAATTTAAAGATCTAGAATTTAATATAGCAGAGTGAATTGTGTGTATTATATTTTGTACTATGTTTGTGTTCATGGGCATTTAGTAGTGTATTCCTGTGTGTGTGTTCTCCGTTAACTTCCCTGTGGAGAGATAAAGCCTGTAGCCACTGAGCTTTGAACACATCCACCACTGGAGACAACATGCTGGTTTTCAAATCCCCATGTCCGACAAGAGTCACTCGCTCTGCTTCCACACTGCTCACAGCCATTAATTTGTAGCTATAGCCTAAACACACTGCAGTGACTTCAGCATGGCTATATGCACTAAGGTCTAAATTGTCAAAGGAATTATCAATGCCTGTGTGTTTGCTCCACAACATGGAACTTGTGAAATCGGGAATGAAACTGTCACAAACACTGTACTGGCTAAGGAAGCTGACAACCAGCAGAGCAGCTATTGCTGCGACAGAACATTCTAGTCTGACTGTGCAGGGGGGATGGGACTATTCAGTGTCAGAGCTCAGGCTTAATAGGCTCATACATGGACACTAGGTTTAATAATAACCATGTCAGCTAGCTAAGAAGTAAGAGACACTATAAAGAGCACATTATTGTAAAGAAAAGTAAGTGCCAACTGCATTAAATGACTTGAAACTAGAAATAAAGGGGGAATATAGGGACACCAAATCCAATTATTGAATTTCTGCTATGCATCCTCATTTTGTGCTACTAGTTTGTGAACTGACAGTTATTGCCTAAACAAAAGAAAAGCTCTTTCCCTGCAGACTCTGAACATCACTTCTGCAAGCTACAGTGGATCTTGATGCAGACTGAGCGGGAGAGGAGGGGAGGGAGGGGAAGGGAGAGGGGCTACGCTCAGACAACCTCTGTCTCTTCCACTTATTGTTACAAGTAGAATATTTATCCATGCCTCAGTGCCCAACATGAAAACATTGGAAGTCATTCTCTCCCCCCTCCCCTACCTTTCTCTTTCTCTCACACACACTCACCCACTAACTTGTTTGTGAGCAAGTTATGTAAAAAACAATAAATAAATAAAGGGCTGTCCACTTAAGCAAGACAAAGTAAACAACATACTGCCCCGTGTGGGCCACAGCATTTCACATATTCCTTTCAGAGGGCAAATGCATGCCTGCGTTAATTCAGAAGTAAGCACTTTTGAAAGTGGCACGATTGAGTTTCCTGTCTCATAAAATCTTCCTTATCAATGGCCTAAATTGAAAAAACAATTACTGTTTGATGACAGCAACCAGGATTATGAGTGCTAATGAGCTCAATCAACAACACTTGAAGTGTCTAAATGTGCTTCTGTGAGTGTGTATGTTTGCAATTCTGTTCTGTTTCTGCTAGTTTGAAGTACATTATAAGATGATGAACTATACATTCTTGATTAATCTGTTCTTTATTACCATTAATCAATTTACTTGGTATGTAAAATGTCAGAAAATGTTGAAAAGTGGCCATCGCAGTTTTCAAGAACCCAAAAAACAACGGTTTGTCCAACCAAGAGTCTAAAAACATTAATAAGATATCCTCAGCAGCTGAACCCAGCAATGTTTGGATAATATCATTACCTCAAAAACTGACAGACTGTCAAAATTTTTATACATTTTCTGCCAACCAACTAATTGTTTCATCAATAGTATGCTTATATTATTAACATATTGAACTATTTGGACCCTGCAGCATTTGAAGAAGGGATTTGCTGATGTTTTTCTACAGTCATTGTCCATTTACTGTTTCTGTCATTTGCCATTTGTGTGTGTATATATGAGATGTACAGTATTCCATCACAATATGTTTTGGCCCTGTCGGCTGCACTCTCACAGTGTTGTCAAACACCATTGTAGCCGTCAGATCCATTTGTCAGAGACAAAGTGTTGATGCAGTTGTGCCTGTGCCTGAATTAGCAGTCATGGCTGTCTGCATTAAGGGACACGGGACAGGCCATCACTGAGACAGCATATTTCTCACTAGCGAGAAACGTGGAAGTGTATGTTTTGATGTGCCAGCCAACTTCCTGCGTACCTAAAGCACAAACCCATGTTCAGAACATTACAGAATAACCTGTTAAAATGTGAGCAACATGCTAACAACACATTTCTCCTCCAAACAAGAACAATCAAATCCCTTTGCTACTCTCGCCTTTGTTCCCCTTTTAGTAGTGACAAGCCCAGACGGTGGAGGGAGGTGGATAGAGGAAGGGGAGCTGCCTGCCTCTGTCCTATTTGTAGCGGTTGCCAGACTCTATAAAATCCCCCTCTAGTTGTGGAGAATATGTCGCCCACCCACTGACAGCCTCCTCAGCTTGACACACTCTGCATTGCCAGTGGGAGATAGTGGGAAGAGATATGCAACCCAGCTGGGTTAATCCTGTTACACAGTTATGCACAGACCACAGTCTCACCTAGAGAATACATACATGCATAAATCAAACAGCAGCACCTTAAATATTGGAGTGGGTTTCCATGTTTTCAACCCAAACTGAGTTATTTCATCTGTTTGCAAGTCTTAAAATGGTACAACTGGTGCAACATTAGTTTTCCACAAATGATATTTCTAGCAGGGCAATATTTATTCTTGAACACTAAAATTATCTGCCATGTAATGTTTCGCTAAACTATAAAGAGAGGATGTTGTGTGAGTGAGTCTGCATCACCAGATCCACATTTATCACTGAGAATGGCTGATTCTGATGCAAAACATCAATCTTTCTAAAGTGATGCCTGGTTGATTATTAAAAATGGCATTTAAATTTCAGGAACAGTCTTCTCTGAACCTGTCAACCTCTCGAAATTAGCTGCAAGTTAGACATTAATATTCTTCAAGCACTTGTTTTTATATTGAAACAGAATTAAGTCTATTTAAAGCAAGCCAGTTGGAAACAAAAATTAATGGAGAGAAAGTGACCATACACATACAATGAATTTCAATTACCTTCTTCTGTTGTCTAAGCTCAGACACGAGCGCCCATCACAAGACAAGGAACACACACTAAATGAGTGTGGAAAAAGAACAATTCCACTGCAAAATAATTTATACATAGGAAACTAAACCCATCCCTGTTAATCACATTGGATTCTAAACTCACAATTTATTATTAAGCGTAGTAAGAATCATGATGGGCTGATTTAAAATTCAGTTTAAAGCCTTCTTTGCTCTTTACAAACAGAAGTTATAATATACAGTGTGATAGTTATCTGAAACTTCTATCATATGTGAGTCAATGCACCAGTTATGTCAGTCACCAAGGCCAGATTCATAAGGCTTTCCACTTCCTTTTAATAGCGTATAATGCACAACAGGCACAGGCCTACAGCCTTTTCACCCCATGTACACTATTTTCTTGTTCTGTGATTCACTGTTGTTATGTGTAACCCAACACAAAGCACTTCTCCTCGCCTTTTAAAACAACCAACGCACCGCTGCTGCTCATTCCCAACAGCACTGACAGCTTGGTATGTGATTCGGGCTTACAGTGCCAAGACTAGAAAAGCAGTCAAACTTTTAGCCAGCAAAAGGGAAGTGCACTTCAAACGTGTTCCCATTAGTCACATAGCAACAGCAGCCGCCATTGCCGATGCTTCCCGAAAGCATTTGGCCAGTTGCTATGTTTTGCTTTCACTTGACATTTACGCACCTTTCTGCAACAGTTCTGGCCTAAACTCCTTTAAGATCCTTTACATTTTAGGCATTCAGTGGATGGTCTTATCAAGGCCAACTTGTGTCCAATACCTCAATCTTTGCATCAGTTAATTCTCCTGAACGCCCCAAGTGAAAACGACTTAAAAGCAGAGCTTCCTTGATATCTTATCTTAGCCCTTTAACCAGCAGTGGAGGTGCACAGTGTCAGCTCCTTGTCACTCTGTCAGCTACCCTAGTGTCCCACTCCATGTTAACATGCAAGTCCCTATCCAGTAGGCATTACCATGCAGGGCCAGCAGCCGCTAGGTGGGCCTGAGCAGAGCCCAAGGCAGGTGGCAGATAGTCAATGTGCATGCTCCTAAATCATTCATGTAGTTGGGTGGAGGGGATTGTGTGTGTGTGTGTGTGTGTGTGTATGTGTGTGTGTGTGTGTGTGTGTGTGTGTGTGCATGAGAAGAGAAAGGAGAGACTTCTATTGATGTTATAATATAAGAATAGAACAAGTGAGAGGGAGCACTGGATGAAATAGTATCGCACAGCCTTTGTGGCATTCCACGAGTAGATATAATTCATTTGTATATTCCATATTACCATATGGGTCCCTTGGACGAAGCAAGCAAAAGATAAAGAAATGCGGGACACGAAAAAAGGGGGAGAGTAAGCCTGGTGTGGAGGGTGGGGCATGAAGTGTGTGTGTG
>JAPMOB010251346.1:0-10122 GCA_029875015.1 Lepomis gibbosus
TCCAACCTGCAGGAAACACAAAGCAAACCGGTTACAGACACTTTGCTCCAAACCTGCAGGACTGAACGGACTCTGAACAGACCTGGAGGGGCCGGAGAGAACCGGAGGGTCTGCGGATGAACAGGAACTATGCGGCTTCAAGGACTGAAGTAGAACACGGACTAAACTGAACGACTCGGGGTTTGGAGTTCAGTTTTATGTTTACATCTTTGATTTAATTTATTGCATTAATTGCACTGGTTCCACTCGTGTGTGTCGACCTGCTAGAAGCTCAGTCTGCTCCGTCTCTTTACTCTGAGTTAGAATCATGTTCACTGAAACTTGTCCCTGACAAATTAATAAACTAAACCAAGATGTGTTTTATGAGGAGAAATCTTTCTGCTGAACATGGCAGATTACACTGTATGCACTGTCCACATAATAATAATAATAATAATAATAATAATTCTATTATTGTTATTATTATTATAATAATGTGCACAGAGGTGCTTTCACTGTTTGTTTCCCTGTAAAACACCTGCACGTTTATCAAAAACCTGCATAAACCAGTTTTTTAACTGTAATAATGATTTGCATATGTTGAAATTCAGTTTGTAAATTCATTTTAATAATCCAGGTTCTCTCTTATGTGTAGAAATTATTTCTTACTTTATTATTATTTTAGAAAAAATGGACATTTTACTGCTGATTGCAGTTTACCTTAGACAGCAGTCAGATCTTTTGTGTCTATTAATATTTGCCAACATCAGGCTTCCTCTTTCCCAGCCTGCAGTGTCACAGCTGCCTGTGGTTCTTCAGTCACACTTCAACTCACAGATTCACTTTTTCTTTTAAGGCTTAAAGGTGAATCAGAAAAAGCAAATCAAATCTAAAAGTTGAGTTGTTCATGTTGTTCGTCGTTTGGCGATCACTAACTGATCTGTTCGGTCTGAACATCGTCTCCTCGCTGCCCCCAACAGAAATAAGGGACCTGGGTCAACGTGGCGGGTCTTACCCCTCTCTGGGGCCTCCCTTTGTCAGGTCAAACACCTGCCGAGGGTTCAGGTACCACATGAAAGACTGGATGATCTTGGCTCCCTGAAAGTGAAAAAACAAACAGAAGTAATTTAAAGGGAAAAATACAAGTGCAAATTAAATCGTGCAACAAACAGCAACACGTTCTGTTTCCTCTGCAGACTGATGTCCATCACTTTGCTCTGAACCCTGAAGCTCACTAGAGGATTTTTAAATCCTCACCCCATGTTAAAAACGAGGGATCCCGCAGACAGACTGAGCCGACGCAGCAGGTTTATACATTTTACAGATCGGACAGGCAACACGCCGAGGACGCCTCCACCTCGGCTCGCTCTCATTGGCTGCTGCAGGTTTCGGTTGGTAGGTTTACTGTCCAGCGTAACAAGCTGTAGAGTCAAACTGAGTTTTGTAACTCCGTATTAATACAAATGGTAAACAGAAATAACCTGCAGCAGAGCTGAGGATGAATTATGATCGGGGCGCCGCTGAGCCTGTAAAACTCTCAGACTACAGGATCATTTGGGTTTAAATCTGTTCCGGCCTGCCTCGGATCGGGATGGCGAAGCGGATAGTGACAGGAAGTCCAAGTCTTTTTACTGACTCAGATCGTAGAATCTCAGTCAGGACAATGAACGAATCACTGACGGAGACAGCTCGTGACTCCAGTCATAGGAAAGATTAGGTGAAGATGAATCAGTAGTTCACGACTGAAACAGCAGAATTAGAGCCAAACTCTGCGGCCAGCGTGAAGCTGCAGCATCTCTCCGCAGCTGCACTGCATTCTGGTCTATTTCCTGCTTAAAACTCCTCTTTACTCTGAGGGTCTCACAATAAAACCTTCACAGAGTCTTTTTCACAAAATGTTGTCATGCAAGGTTTTGCAGCTGGACAGCTGTGCACAGAGAGGAAAACAAAACGAACGTGTTCACAGAGGAGCCGAGACCTTCGGTCCATAGTTCTGTTCAGAAGAAATTTACAGCCAACAGTTTTGCTAATTTCTCAAAGTTATTAAAAGTTATTTCTCAACCAAATATAGTTTGAAAGAACGAAACCGTAGCGATGAGTTACGAGTGATATCTTTTTATGGGAATATTAACTGCAAATAAAATATGAAACAATACTAAAAATGCACTGAGAGCTGGCGGCGCAAAGGTTTATCAGTGGATCAGCTCCAGGAACCCAAACGCTAAGAATCTAAATGTTCCCTCATCCCCAGTGGAAACGCTAAAGACAGAACGCCACCTGGTTCCCGCCACTCTTTGGGTTAACGAACACCAGCAGAGGCTTCATGAGCTGAGACGGGAGAGGCTTCACCAGGAAGGGCTTCCAGCGGCCATCTTGGACCTGAGAGACAAAGAAGAGTGGTGATGCTGCAGTCTGCCTCATGATCCTATCACATGACCTTATACAAACTCATTACCCATAATGCAACAGATGTTCTAGTTATCTTACAGCTACCTCACACAGCCAAGTCAGACTTCACCACGCTTTTTGTTTTTCAACTGTTTTTTCCAGCTTTGTCGCTGAAATTAAGTCTGAAAGAAATACAGTCACTGGAAAAGGGAGACGGGGTTTTTGGACTAAAGACCAGCTGGACCAGGCACCCCGGCAGTGATCACTAAGACGGCCGGGATACGAGCCGTGTTGGCCCAGCTCGGACTTAGGTCTGCACCTAAAGGTCAGGTCTGGACAAAGGGGGACTCATGTTGGCCAAACAACATAAATCAGAGACTGTTGTGCCCACATCTTTTCAGAGACCTGGTCCATCAACATCCTGGATCAAGCACTCGACAGACGGTCTGTATACCGTGTCTGGCAAGATGAGAGGACGTCCAGACTCCCTAATGTCAAACGTTTTAAAGTGAAGATGAAACCGGATTTTCAGCTTGTTGCTGCTGTTCGCTTTAATCCCAGACCCAAATTCAAACCCGTGTGCTGTCCTCACCTCGGCTCCCTTCTTGCTCGACTTGTTGCATTTCAGCGACGTCCTTTTCTTCTTTTTACTAGACTTCAGAGACGACTGCAGAAAGGAGGACAGACAGTGTGTGTCACGTTTAGGTTTCAGTCTGAGCACCTAAAACAGTGACCAAAGTGTTTTGTAGAGAAATTTAAAAACATCGTATAAATGATTAAGATGAAAATACAGTGAACTAATTACGTGTAACACAAAATACAAGCAGCCATGTAGTCACAACAGCAAGTCTCCATACTGAAGAACAATTTAATGCTTAAAAACAAAGTTGTATCATGATAAGTTATTTATTTATTTATTTAGTGATGATTTGAACCTTGAATCCTTTTCGTTTCTCTGTCCACCGTCTCTTTGGGATTATTTGTCTGCTGCAAAGCAAACTCCACCTCCAGGTACAAATAAAGTCATCTTAAATCATAAAACTAGCAGAAGGAGCCGTGCTGCCTTCCATGTCTCTCCAAATGTTGTGATTTTGAATGTTTCAGATAAACTGGACGGATTAAAGATTCAGTTCTGACCGCAGCCAGCATCCAGCATCCAGATGTGTCCTGTGTCCTAGACCTGCACATCAGTGCAGCAAGGAGAGCAGCAAAGACTAAAGATGTTTAGTGAGGACATTTCTGCTTTGTGAGGTCTGTAGCAGGGCTGGGAGAAATAAATCGATCCTTAGATGCATCGCGATGCGGACGTGGACGAATCTGAATCATTTAACAAATGTCAAAAGATTATTTAAATGTTAATTAATAACGTGATGTTGGCTGAACTGCAGAGCCCGGACCTTCTGCGGCGTGCACAGAACGGAGACCGGCGGGGAATGAATGACTTCTGAAAAGTCACACAATCATTAAGATCAATGCGCATGTGAGGATTTTCACTTGGTGACACGTTTGGCGAGATCTCTGCGTATCCTGTGTGTGAGGCCGAGAGAGAGAGAGAGAGAGAGAGAGAGAGAGAGAGCGGCAGAACGTGACGGAGGAAAAAAATAGCAGAAAGTTTCAGCCTTGCAGTAAACGTGCAGAGTTACTGTGTTTCTGTTAATAAAAGTCTCTAGTTTCCCCAACTGCAGGAAAAGGAAAAGCTCCTGTCAGACTGAACATCCTGAGTATTATATTTCAGTTTTCAGGAGTCTGAACACCAAACAAGTCATTTTAAGCTAATTAAGAGCTCTTTCTTTTGGACTTTAATGTGCAAATTAAATTCTTATTAATTATCTTAAGATCATGTACAGAAAAAATGATGAACTGGTTCCCAGAGATTCTGTACTACTTCAAAACGACGGTTAATAATTAAAAACAGTTAGATTTATTATTAGGTTTGGTTTCAGGTTAATGCTAATTTATACTTCTGTGTCTTACACTGCACCCTAAACCTTCCCGTACGCCGTCCGAAGCAGACTGAACTGTGATTGGTCGGTTTGGCAGCATCGTGTTTCCGGACGAACCTTTTTGTTCTGCTTCATACAGACCGTCTCTTCCAACGCCTTCTCTGGTTTCTACGTTTTAGTAATTTCTGGAAGTCAGGAGGTTTTTCCACAGAGCTGAAGTCGGCCTCCTCCTCTGCAGAACAAGAGGACCAGCTGATCACAGCAGGTCATGCAGCTGGTTAAACGTCCCGTTCCTCCGACGCTCAGGCGACTCAGACGTCTCGTTGCTGGAAACGTTTTAATAACCTCCCAAACTGTCGCCACTTTATTTCAGTGTTTCTTTTAAGAAGCTGATGCTTTTATCCAGTTTGTTATTAAATCTGTAACAAACTTTATCGCCTGTCTCTTCATCACACTCCCACACAGGAAGCTGCTTTAATGCTCAAACACAGCCTGTAGTTTTTATTATATTCCATCAGATCTGATCTTCATTATAAACGTTGCTCCTGGATCGTGGTTCCAGATAATGGCGCCTGTGCGTGGCTGTGTACGGCGTGCAGGCCTGCAGCCTACGTCAGCTGGTTAATCTGCCTAACCTGGTGGAAACGCTCACAGCTGAAGGAACCTTTCAGTTCCTTGGGAAAAGATCTGGGGACTTTAAAGTCCAGGCGTCAAAAATCAGCATGAGGGTCCTCTGACAGTGTGTGTGTGAGGGTACCTGTGTTCTGCGGACCCTGATGATCCAGGTAGGAGGGATGATGACAGCAGCGTGAGCTCCCAGAGAGCAGCACTCCTCGATCTGCTGCAGCATGAAGCACGTCACCTTGTTGTGATACTGAAACACAAACAGGAACATGAGACACAATATGACATTCGCTTGTACTTCGGGGTGTCGAGTTACAAGCGTTTCCAGAAAATATGTGTCTGTTATTTGATCCCAGCTGTCGTCCTTCTTTACTATGAAACAAGTTAGCGTCGATCCAAACACCATTCAGACATGAATTCATGTGTTTAACAAATCAGCATCACCAGTTAGTTATTTTGGCTTCAGTTTAACGTTCAATGTTTATTTTAGCTTCTGTAGTGAAGCAGATGAAGAGCAAATATTTGCAGGCTGAGTAAGTAAACAGCTTTAGTATCAGCTTAAGTGAGGCTGCAGCAAAGTGCTTTATTATTAATTTTAAATCATGCGCAATAAACCCTGACGTGCTGCTACTGTCCAAAACAACCTCGTGGAGAACATGAAGAACTCTGTCGGTTTGTTAATGTGAGGAAGGTCCCAGCCTCCTCATCACTGCACACGCAGCTGACGCCTCTTCACTTGAACTCACTGCTTCATGTTCGGCACTTTGTTTATTGATCAAGCCTGAGTCTGTTTATCCGCTCAGGATGGTGTTTGGAGTTTAGTTTTGGCTTCTGTTTGTGTTGTGTGTTTCTTGTGTTGCCTGCTTCTCTTGTTTCTTGTCCCTAGTTATTTGTCTCGTCCTGCATTTTAGTCCTTTGTCTCACTTCACGTTAATGTTTTTCCTGCTCTGTGTATTTCTGTGTTTCCTTATTTGATCTTCTCTTGTTAAGGGTTGAGTTTATTCTTATGTTTATCTGCATACATGTTCGAGTCCTGTGTCTCCATGTTTCCCTGTAGTCCTGTCCCCGGTCTGGTCCGGTCTCAGTCCATGCCCTGATTTTGCAGTCTTTCCATATATTGTGTTTTATTTTGGTAGATCTGTCCTGGTCTGTTCCGTGCACTTTACTTCCTGTTTTATTTTGTAATCTTCCGTGCCTGGTGTTCTTGTCCAGTTTTGCTTCCTGTTCTGTTCTCCTTGCTGTGATCTTCCTGGTTTATGTTGGTTCGCCCGTGCTCGGTTCAGTCTGCGTTGGATCACTGTGGTTTGTTGCTCGTAGCTCGTGGAGGCGCTTTAACCTTCTCTGCCTGTGTTTCTCAGCCTGGCCGACTTATGGTTTCATCTTCTGTGGATTTTGGACTCAGCCACTGTCTGTAAGTGTGCTTGTTTTTTTGTTAATAAATCACTGGATGATATCTGCTCAGCTCTGGTTTCCTGCGTTTGGGCCTTTAATTCCTTTCACACAAAACGCTCAGCAAAGACAACAGAGAGGCGGCTATCAAAAGGATGAAAGTCAACGGTTACCATGGTTATTTAAACTTTTATGAAAAGCTGTTTAGATTATTTTTATGGGTAGATTAAAGGAATATAAAAAAATGGAGTGATGTTCAGACTGTATGAGATCAGGAGTCACCACATATTTTCGTCTCTCTTGTTTACTGCGCCTGGAAATCTGAATGAATAAAACTTTGGTGCTCGTTGTTTTATGTGAAGTGAACGATACAGCTAACGATGATTTTAGTATTCGAAGCTTCTGTATTCTGTATTTTTTTTTCAGCCCTATTAAAAACCGGACCAGGCTTCTAATCGAGACCTGAGTTTATTCATCTTGATGTGCAGCCACACCAGGCCGGTAACAGGGACAGGCGTCTAACTGGGACTCGGCTTTTAATTGTTTTAGAGTGAAATAATCAGCTAACATGAAAACACTCACCTAAAGTAAACATCTTCACAATGTATCTGACATTTCATGCAGACGGTCACAGAGAAATACAGGTTAGTGTTCTAATCTAAAGGACCTGCAGGACTCACCGCCTGTTTGCACCACGAGCAGCTGATGGCGACAATCTCTTTGCTGTGAAATGAAAACTTCTGTTGAAATCCCTGTTGGTGATAAATAAAGAGGCTCCGTTAGCTCTCAGGCTGCAGCATCCTTCAAGTGAAAAGGTCCGGACGGACTGACGGAGGCTCACCTTCCCACACTGTCGACACTTCCCCGTCTGACGCCTCCTGTGGACCCAGTGGTGTCGCACAACGTTGGACTGAAATGAAACAGATCTGAAATGATTTCTGAGCACAGGAGCGTTCAAATCCTGTTTGATTTTCCAAAGCGAACATTATTAATTTTTCACATTGTGCATCATGGCAGTTATTAGACAGCAAATAACCGTGATGACTGAGACCGACCTCTCGAACAGCACGAGATCCTGGTTCCCTGAACGACGGCTTGCACCTGAAATTAATCTGAACAGCGAGACAAGAGACTGTGAGGAGAGCAAAGGAAACATCTCAGGGTGAAGCTGCTGATCCTGGTGCAGTTTTACCTTCTCCAGCTGCTGCATGCACATGGTGTGGACCGATATCTTACATCCAGCGCATTTCTTCCTCGCCACTGACTTTTGCTGCAGAAAACAACAACAGATGCATTGTGAGACACACTAATGGCTCGGCAACGGTTGTTTTATTGAAGTTCTGAGGGGAGAGATGATAATAACAAATATTAATACGTTTTATTTATAACGCACTTCACATTTGAGGCCAATCTCAAAGTGCTACAGGTAAAAGCATAAAGTTTGTCACAAAGCAGCAACCAGCAAGGCTAATTAAAAGTCAAAGGTTCTGCTAAAAAGAAATGGACTGATCTTCAATAAATACAAGAAGGAACGGCAGGAATATTCCATGTATCGAACAGGATTCATCAGTTTTGCCATAATTTTGGAGTTTTGCAAAATTGCAAAACTTCAAAATTTTGCAGGCAGCGTCTTAGTTTCTTAGTCAAGGGAAGGGTCAGAATAAAATATTTAATATTAAACACTGGGGAGCGGCTTCCTTTTAACATGATGTTCAGTCCTCTTCCCCTCCCTGGTCATTTTCATACAGTTCTTAAAATACTTTAAGTTGGACCACAAAGGCCATTTCCATCAAATTGTCAAGCAAATTTTAAGCATTTAACATTTTAAATGTTGTGAAAAAACGGATTTAGGCGACAGAGGAAACAGCATTTCATAGACAGTACAGTGTTTCTGACCACAGGGGGCGCTGTGACTCACCAGTGATTTAGCGATGCAGTACTGCTCTCCAACATAACAGAAGTCTCCAGAGCCGCTGGTCTCAAACCAGATGTGGTCCCCAAACAGGGCGTTGTCCTGCGGGACGGAAGCATCAAAACATTTTTACAACAACAATCCTGCTCTAAAGACGTTTTAACTTTTAAAAATGTCTCAACAACGAATGTTGGCTTTAAAGGGAACACCAGCCGTCTGAAGTGATAAAGGTAGTTTCTGTAGTTTTAAACCTGGGTGCTACTTCACATATTTCTGTGTTGACATCTGGTGAGAGGCGAGTTGTTGCAGGAAGACGGCGGTGGAAACGAGGACCACTGTAACCAACAAGTAGTCTGGAAGGAAGCGAGTATTTTATCTCTGAGACATGCGCTGGCTTCTCTCTACCATCATGCACTACCTGTGTGCAGGACGAACCTCCACGGCAAATCTTTTATCCCTTCAGCGATCAGACTTTTAAACTTGGGGGGTCCGTTAGGGGTTTCAAATGTGCACATGCTGGCTGCTTCTATGCTGTGAATGCTGGGTGTTTTGTTGCAGACATGCTGCTTAAACTAATTTCCCCCTAGTGGGAAAAAAAGTTGACTGATTTGGGTTACCAGGTTTAAATATACTAATAATACTAATATACTAAATAATACTGTAAATACAGAGAACATTTGCAATCAGGAAACAGTCTGGGAATTTATTTAAAAGAAAGTTGTCTCAACCTCACAGACTGCATTTCTTCAAACAGCATCATCTCTTGATAAATTTAGTCTTGTGGCTCTATTTCTATTCCACTGACCACCAGATGGCAGTGACACACCGAGCACTACAACACCGCTGTGCCAACAAAGGAAAACTGCAAGCTAGTAAATGTGGAGTTAAACAATGCTGGATTTAAAGTCCTTTACAAACCCAATTCCAATGAAGTTGGGACGTTGTGTAAAACGTAAATAAATCCTTTTCAACCTGTATTTAGTTTAATACCCTACAAAGAAAAGATGTTTAACGTTCCAACTGATAAACTTTAATGTTTTTTGCAAGTATTCCCTCACTTTGAATTTGATGCCTGCAACACGCTCTAAAGAAGCTGGGACAGGATCAACAAAAGACTGGGGGGAAGCTGAGGAATGCCCAACAAACACCTGTTTGGAACATCCACAGGTGAACAGGTTAAGTGGAACCAGGTGAGCGTCAGGATTGGGTATAAAAGGAGCATCTCCGAAAGGCTCAGTCATTCACAAGCAGAGATGGTGCGAGGTTCACCACTCTGTGAACAACTGCGTGAGCAAATAGCCCAACAGTTTGAGAACAACGTTTCTCAACGTACAATTGCAAAGAATTTAGGGATTTCATCATCTGCGGTCCAAAATATCATCAAAAGATTCAGAGAATCGGGAAAAATCTCTGCACGTAAGCTGCGAGACCGAAAACCAGCACTGACTGCCCGTGACCTTCGACCCCTCAGGCGGCGCTGCATTAAAAACCGACATCAGTGTGTAAAGGAAATCTCCACACGGGCTCAGGAGCACTTCAGGAAACCACTCTCCGTTAACAAGGTTCGTCGCTACATCAACAAGTTAACACTCTACCATGCAAAGCGAAAGCCAAACAACAACAACAACACCCAGAAACGCCGCCAGCCTCTGTGGGCCTGAGGTCATCTGAGATGGACTGACGCAAAGAGGAAAAGTGTGCTGTGGTCTGACGAGTCCACATTTCAAATTGTGTCCTCCAGGCCAAAGAGGAAAAGAACCGTCCGGATTATAATCAGCGCAAAGTTCAAAAGCCAGCATCTGTGATGGTATGGGGGCGCGTTAGTGCCCACGCCATGGGGAACCTGCACATCTGTGATGTATGGGGGCGCGTTAGTGCCCACGCCAT
>JAPMOB010251351.1:0-12840 GCA_029875015.1 Lepomis gibbosus
CTGTTATTACAGACACTTGAACTAACCGCAGACGCTGTACTGTCCTGCTGTTATTGCAGACACTTGAACTAACCGCAGACTATGTACTGTCCTGCTGTTATTACAGACACTTGAACTAACCGCAGACCCTCTTCCATGGTCTCAGCTGATTGGAGCAGAGGAAACCTGCAGAGATCAACTGATCTGCATTTGTTAATGAGTCCTGAACCAGAACAGCGTTCTCATTACACACAGACCCGAACAGCCTGAGTCGGACCGGACAGCCAACATGTTGAGTCCTTGTTCCTTCATCTCATTGGCTCATAGTCGGCGTCTCGCCCGGTTGAGGGGGTGTGGCTGGCGCTCTGTGTTGTTTTTTTGAGGGTGGACTAGTTTTCCTTAACGAGAGGCCGAGGAGGAACACACACTCATTAGGAGGGTAACAACGTCGGGAAGAAATCACCCGAGGACGGACTGTACTCCGCCGCCACCGCCGCCACTTTGTGGGAAAACACGGCCACAAGAACAATAACATGAGATCTAATGAGCTGATTTCACCACAAACATCCAGCACAGAGCAGAGACAGAGGTGTAAACTGAACTGATGTGCAAATAGGTCGTTTGTCTGGCGGTGTTTGTGGAAACAGCACGTCCTCTCCTGTCCTGTCCGGCGGCGGCGGAGCTGAGGATAATAATCCCGGACAGCCGTGCGGTCGCGCTGCACACGCTCAGTGAAAGCCCCGTCAAACTGACTCTTCTTCTGAGACTCATTTGGTGATTTATCATAACGGAGCCTCTTTGAAGGGCACAGCCTTTGAGAAACGCTGCTTTTTATCTTATTGTCTTTGGGCAGAGTCTGATCTCAAGCCTTCCTGTTGCCTTTATGAAGAGGAACATGAGAAGTTTTGGCCTAATTAAAACTTTCTTTTTGGTGTACTTTCTGACTACAGGTGCACGGATGTTTAAAGACAGCAGAGTGGAACTGACAAAGGCAGAGCTATCTCGAAATCCGGCCCTCGGATTAAAACCATCACACCTGAGCGCAGAGGCAGAGAGTCTGTGTTAACTCGGTTTTAATGCTTTCTGTTTAATCTGGGTGGCAGCAGCCTCTCACCTTCATCTGTCTCCTGTGAAGTTCCTCTTTAAAATATTCAGAAAGTGAGCCGAGGCAGGCGCACGTCTGTGTTTAAACTTTAAAACCGGAGACTCTCGGCGAGATGTCAGCAAAACTTAAGCGAGAGGAGCCGCTGCTTTGAGGCTCAGATTCATCGAGCCGAATGTGAATTTTATGACTTAATGTTAAAAGAGAGGCGCTGTGATGGAAAATGTCACTTATTGACAGAGACTGGTGTGAATGTGTGTGTTCTCTGGGAAACATCTGTTTCTGAGAGGAGACCTGGAGACGCCGCCTGTCACAGACAAACTTTAGAAATGCTGACGGCTCCTTTAAACTGTATTGTTTACATCGAGCCAGGTTTTAGATCAGGCTGTCAGACGGGTATCACAGTCAATATTAAGTCACCTTTACTTTATTCTAAAGTCTCCTTCATGGTGTGTTAGAGGACACTCCACGAACGGATACTGAACTGAATCTCTGGAAGACAAAAGACAAGCAGAGACGGACACAGTTAAAAAGTGATTGTTGTTTCTGACTATCAAAGATGGAACGTTGGTCCTCAAATGTCACATCTGAGAAATCTCTCTCCGTAGGTAAAATACAGATATTCTGTTTGTCTTCATGTCTCGTTTGGGGAAACAAACTACATTTCTGGTCTTTGAAGGTCCCATATTATGCTGATTTGTCTACCAGAAAATGTTTACTTGCTTTAATGTTTAAAAAAAACTCAATAATCTGAAGATATTTGTCGCTCCTGTCTCTTTAAGCCTCCCTCCCTGAAAGCCCACTTTCTTCTGATTCGCCGCACACTGCGCTCCGAAACTAAGCACTTGATGCCGCACTGCTTGCGCGCTTAGTTCAACCAGATTCAACTTTGGGCGCAGAGCGGCGAGCGCAGCACAAATCGCATTGTGTCTGACAGGGCCTTAAGTTTGTCGATGGGTCTGTGAAACCGTGTCTAAGCTTATCAAATGTTTACTTCAGGATATAAAGTAAAAACATAAAATACCATGACTGGTAACCTACAGTGAAATGAAAACGGAGCTCGTCACGTGTCATGTCATCATTGCTTGTTTGTGCTACTCAGACTCGGCTGCCCTAAAGGTCACCTTCATATGCAGAGGGAGCGTAGGTACATGGGGGCCGGCTGGATAGGGGCCCCGCAACGTTGGCTGCAAATGTTGTCAGATGCTTGTAGACACACAATAAATATGCATACAGGTACCAACCATTAAAGACAATAATCAGTGCAGCTGTTCTTATCCAATGAAACAAGCTGTTCTTAGCCAGTGAAACAGGCCCTTCACTCCTGGTTTCAATGGTAAACACCCTCAGGAATAACAACCACCATCAAAATACACTTTATTCTAAGCAGAAAAGTTTTTTTAAAAAATGACAAAGCAACTTTTGTATTTCAGACAAATAGGAGACTTATTAGCAAACTGTAACAAAACTCTCTTCACCGCCATGCGCAATGGGAATTCTGAGGGATGGACTTAGGCTGCTATATATCACCCAAGCGGGAAGCTTCCGGTCTACAATATGAAGCCGATGCGGAAGTCCCTTAAAACATACATTCTGTTGAAAATCCAGCAGGGGGCGACTCTTCTGGTTGCAGAAATAATGGGAAAATGTTTCTCCTTCTCAGCTGATTTATTCCCCCAGTAAACACTTTCCTGATGAGTTTATGGTCTCAGTCGCTAGTTTCAAGTCTTCTTCAACACACCATGATGTTCATTTAGTAAATTATGGTCCCATTTATTTTAAAATAGACCACAAAGCAGAGATTATCTCTGCGTTAAGGGGTTATCTGTGATTGACAAGTTGTTACCATGGCGACCTGTCAATCAGGCTAGAGCCGACTCGTACCCTCGGCGCTGTGTAAATTTAACCAGCGCCGTTGAAAAAGCTTATTAGGAGTCGGCTGTTCACTTTCTCTGGTGAGTACATCGTCACTTCCGGGCGCTTCCTGGTTGCAAAAACTCGACATGGCGGCGCCGTATCGGGTGACATCACAATGACTACATCCATCACCCCGAACTCACCGCACAGGTGTTTTGTTCTGTGTGTCTCGCTTTCGTTCCGTCGTCCTGATTTGGTAATCAGTGATGCTTTTTGTGCTTCTACTATCCTTAAGTAGGCTGCGTAGTTAAATTGTTTCTTTTTTGTCTGTTTTAACCAAGCGGAAAGATTCCGGTCAGCGATCTGATGCGAACACGGAAGTCCCTGAAACCTGCATTCTATTGAAGGGCCAGCAGGGGGCGACTCTTCTGGTTGCAAAAAGAAGACCAGCTACATTAGAAGTAATGATAAAATGAGGCTACTTCTCAGCTGATTTATTACCTCAGTAAACATTTTCCTGATGAGTTTATACCATAAAGCAGAGTATGATACAGGGCATGCTTATTTATTATTAACAAGTCGTTACCATGGCGACCTGTCAATCAGGCTAAAGCCGAATCGTATCCATGGAACTGTGTAAATTAAACCAGCGGTTAGTGGTTTTAACTGTGTTTATTGTTGATAAACAATCGGGGGTCTCCACAGGGTATTTTATTTTGAAAGTGGCTGCGTATTCTCTCCAGAGAGAAGTGGAGAGACACTTCTGGTGTGAGCACAAGAGTTTAGTAGAGTGGCTGCGATCAGCTCCTGCAGCCGCGACGAAGACGGACTCAGGGGGCTTTCAGAGTGACTCCGATCTTGGAAACAATTTCAAGTTCAGTTGCATCATTGGGTCAAGCAATCAAGAAACACACATCTGTTTTAATAGATGAATGACACACGGGAGAATTTGATTCATCTCAATCATAAGACGCCTTCTACGTGGATACGCCATATGAAATGCAATTACACTGCTTTACTTATTTATGCATCACAAACCTTTTGGTCCAGTGCTGGGGGGGGGGCATGATGCCTGACTCAGGTTCTTCATCTTTCTCTCCTTCCTGCTCTCACTGTGAAAATCAGTCTCACCAGCTAACAAGTCCTTTTGCATTCTCTCTGTGCTGCTCTCCACGTACTGCTGTTTCTCTGCAGCGCACTCAACACCTCGATCAGCTGGCTCAGCGTCCGCCTCACAGCACAGAAAATGAATAACTGTTGCTGGCTGTTGCTTGAATTCATTTGTGCTGTGGTAGCCTTTGCGTTTTCATTTCACATGGAGACGAATGTTTAGTCTACCTGGAATCTGTGCTTGCTTGTTTTTGATTGGCCAACGCATCGCCTCGCTGGATGACTTTGTGTCGCAACAAAAGTTTGCAGACGACTCCACGTTGTTTTGCTGTGTCGATACCCGCTGTGACAAATGAATAAGACGACTGCACTTTTTCACGCAGGATCTCGTCAGTCCAGCATTCTGCCTTCTTTTGGCAGCTAGTTTGACAGCAACGTGCTCTGTAACACCTCTGGCTCCTGACCAATCACACTTACTTGTCAAGTTGAACTTACAATCTCTCACACAAGTCATGGTAAGAATTTAATGCTCTGTGATCACCAGATTTGACATCTTAACCAGGGCTTGACATTAACAATCACCAAATGTGGGAGGATTGCAGCAGTGGCAGGTAACAGTCAGTGTCCACTTTGGCGTGTTGAAAGATTGTCTTTTCAATAGGCATCTGAAATAACAAAGAAATTGCAATTTGACACTATGACACTACAACTCCCATGAGTACTACCTGCACACACTGTAGACAAGCCATGTTTTGTCATGCAAATTTTAAGTGCACTTTTGAAATGTTGCAAAAAAGAAGTAAAGAAATTGCAAAATCTGTGCTCATCAGCTGGTTTGGAGCTAATGAACCAGCCTACGGCGAGCATAGTTCCGTCAGTAGTTGAGGTCACACATGGGTGTAGTAAACAAGACGGGGTTCCAAACCAGAAACAAAGTCGCATGAGGGCCAATGATCTTAGATAAATGGAGAGAGGTCCTCAGAAATGTGTTTCAAGCGGGCAAGTTGCTACCAGCCATGTCTCCGCACGTTATCCGGTGTTCTGCAGAGTTTTGCATGCACCTCCAAGTAATGCTTTTAAACGCTATAATATCCTTTGTGGGGTTCATGAATGGTGATAAATGATTCTATTTATTTTATGAACGTTTAGAGTTGTTAATATTTTATTCCACTCAGTAGAAGTAGCATTCACTGAGATTCAGCAAAAAGATGCGGTGATAACCCCGTTTGATCAGCGTGCAGCGCAAAGGATTTGAAGGACCTTTAAGAGGTGAACGCATAATTCAGCCGAACAGATGATGAAGGCTACCTGCCCAGATTTGCATCCACATCTTTTCTCAGCACAAATGAGCGTTATCGGCCACGAGGTGCAGGAAATTCTCGGCAGGCGTGCAGAACTCTGCACAAACGGGCAAGACGCCGACATCAGAAACAGCTGATCAGACGTGAGTTACAAGTTCGCTGCGTCAGAACTTATCCGGAAAAAGTGTTTCCATCTCCAGTTTAGCTTTTTTGATAAAAACCACCTCAAGCGAGCAGAAAAACTTCTTGCAAAAATTGCCGTTTCCATCCACCTTTTTTTTTATGCGATACTAATGCGCATTAAAAAACATTGGAAACATGGCTACTATGGAGATTAAACTCGCTGACTGGCCATCGGACCGAAGGCTGTTTTAGCCTGCTGTTTATTATCAACTTAACCAGCGACAGCGATGATATAGCGATCTTGTATAATAGCAGGTGAATCCAGACCACAGGCGCATCTCACTCTCTCCTGAAGTGCCGCCGTGCCAACTATGAGATCCAGACTCTTGTCAAACGAGAATATAAAAGTTGAATCTGTCACAGGGCGGCCACAGACCCTCAGCCTCGACTGGCACACACACATCAACACAGCGTTCAGTCAGTGCGTGGCCGAGCAGTGTGGAGACAAAAATACACAGGAGAAAGAAAGCAAGAGAAAAGGCAGAGCTGAGACTGAGGACATGGTGTTACTACTAGCAGGGCTGCCCTTATGTCAAATCACAACTACCTTTCCAGAGTTAATTCTATTTTTTAATAAAAAGCAGTCATGCCATGTAGGAAAGCAGAAGACACGTTTGTATGGGGATAATCTGGAAAATAAAGACTTGTTACTCGTTTCAGGTGGACGTATCTCCAGCGACCAGAGCTTCCTGATGAAAAACATGAATCCAGTCAGAGCTCTGAGGAAATGCAGATGCAAAACAATCCAAAGTGCCCAAAAATGACATATAGGCCTACATAAAGTTTAAATCCTGCTGCCTTAATTGTGGATTTTTTTCTTAGACAAAATAATAAATTCTTTGTTTCTAATGGAGATGAATTTTCTACTCTGTATCACAGTATTTACAGATGTTTCTGATGCAGCACTTTTGTTATCTTATGTATTTATCTTAGACTACATGTTTTGATAAAGTAGGAGCTTTATACACAACATTATCAGAGCTGATGATAATATTAATTAGCACACCAATTTTATGCATTCCATTGTCAGCTTTAATCATATAAAACGTAATTTTCCAAAAACAAAATTGTGGCTAGTGAAAATGCTGTGTGGCTTGTAACTTTGGAAAACCACTAGCCACATTAGCTAGTGAGCAAAACCGTTAATGTTAAGCCCTGATCGTAACTATCCCATAAAGACGTGGACATCCTGTGGCTCCACCTCAGCTGCTAAAGGTGAGAAATTCCTGTCTCTTCCTTCTTGCTGCAAAAGGCTGAAAATGACCTTAATGTTTACTTTTACTAAGCAAGAAGAGCATTGTCATTCCTCCAAAAGTTAATGTGAATACAGGTACAGAGATCAGTTTTTAATCACGGTCTTGAAGTCAAACAGGAGAACGGATAAAAATCTTTTCTCTTATTTTCATCATCGGCTTCATCCACCGAGCACCTTCCTCTCCGAGACTCTGAGTTCGGCGCCGAGATCCCCGGGGAGATCTGTCCATCAGCCCGAGAAAGTACGACTGCCATGTGGAGAGAATATAATACAGTTTGGGAGAGATTGAGAGGCTTTGGGAGGTTTGTGAGCCGCCGTCGTCCACATGTGAGTGACGGAGGAGGCGGCGTGGATCGACGGGTGGAGCTGAGGATCCTCGGGGAGAGCGCTGCTGCCAAAGCAAACCAGGTGGAAAAAAGGGTTTCAAAACCACCTCTGCTCAAAATCTTCTCGTCTTTCTTTACTTTCTCTTCATCTTTCTCTACATATCTACACTGAACAAACTTAAAGGCAATACTTTATTTTGCCCCCATTCATCATGAGCTGAACTCAAAGATCTAAGACTTTCTCTACGTGCACAAAAGGCCTGTTTCTCTCAAATATTGTTCACAAATCTGTCAATCTGTGTTAGTGAGCACTTCTACTTTATGGCCCGGCTCGGAGGCCACAACAAATAGAGGAAACCATACTCAAGAGATTACCAGAAAAGGATGTTTATTAACGAAAGTAGCTAAATTTAACAAATATAAAAAATCATTTTAAAGCTTAACAAATGCGGCTGGCAAAACATAGTGCCAGATTAACTGAATACACAAAAATACAACAAAGCAAAATGCCATGGTGCTGGAGACCAGGAAACAGCAAGCAGTCAAGCCCCGAAACAATCAGGAAAGGGTGGCTTTTAAGCAATCTGGAGACAGTGGCCAGCTGCATCTGATCTGTCTGATGGCCTCAGCTCTACTCCACCAGGAAGTTCACCCTGCAACAAAACACAGAGACACACACCACAACTTGACCAAGGCCCTGGGGCCGTCACAGCAGAAATAATCCATCAACCTCACAGGTGTGGTAGATGAAAATGCTGATCAAACAGCATGGTTATTGCACAGGTGTGCCTTAAGCTGGCCACAAAAAAAGGCCTTAGGCTGGCCACAATATAAGGCCTTAGGCTGGCCACAATAGAAGGCCTTAGGCTGGCCACAATAGAAGGCCTTAGGCTGACTACAATAGAAGGCTTTAAGCTGGCCACAAAAAAGGCCTTAGGCTGGCCACAATCGAAGGCCTTATGCTGAACCACAATAGAAGGCCTTAGGCTGGCCACAATAGAAAGCCTTAGGCTGGCCGCAATAGAAAGCCTTAGGCTGGCCGCAATAAAAGGCCATCATCACATCAAAAACTGTGTAGAATTCTACTTACTTATCTTCACAGAGCCTGAAATTTCCACTTCAGCATACACCAGATTTTCCAGTTGTCTTCCTGACTGTATTCTGAAGGTTTTTACTGAGGTTTGTTCATATATCATTTATAGCCTGAATTATAGAACATTTTATTTCCCAAAACATGTCTAAAAAATTTTTTTGACGCCTGTTGACAGTGTTTCTTCAGTGATTTCTGAAATAATGAAATCTAAAACCCTCTCTGTCCTTACCAACACTCGTACATGTCTACATGTCTTCTACATGTCAACGGACTTTGGACCGTTTCTGTTGTTTAGGTGAGAGGACGAGTTGGAACCAATGTACACTGAAAAAAACAAATATTTTATTTTTTATGGCCTGAAGCTGAAATGTACGACAGCGTATTAGGGCCACATTGAGGAGTAAAAAAAAAAATCAGATATTATGAGAATAGAGTAGTAATATTACAAGATTAAAGTCGTAATATTACAACAATAAAGTCATAATATTACAACAATAAAGTCGTAATATTACAACAATAAAGTCGTAATATTACGTCAATAAAGTCGTAATTTATTCTCATAATAATTTGACTTTATTCTCGCAATACTACTTTATTCTAAAAATATTACTTTTTTGTTGTAATATTATGAGCTTAAAGTCACAATATTATGAGAATAAAGTCGTAATATTCCGACAATAAAGTTGTAATATCACGACAAAAAAGTCACAATATTACAACAATAAAGTTCTCATAATATTACAAGTTTATTCTCGTAATAATATGACTTTATTCTCGTAATAATACTATTTTATTCTAATAATATTGCGACTTTATTCTCATAATTTGATTTTTTTTACTCCTCAATGTGCCCTAATTCTCCGTCGTACAAATGTGAATTTCCTGCTTTAAAAAAAAAAGTTAATTGTTCTTTCTGTATGCATGAACAAAATAAGAGAGTCTTCGCAGACCGTATAAAGGAAGTGAAGATTTAATATTCTTTTTAAATATCTGAAGGGAAATAATTCCAATTTTAGAACCCTGTAACTGACTTGACAGTTTGTTAACTAATCTTGTTGGATAAACGTGTTGTTCTACAGACAGATCTGATCTCAGTTCAGCCTTTCATGCCTCTGCTCTGTGCTTCCTGACTCTTTAGTATTCTTCCCCGAGTCACTGATTCTGGATGAAAGAGACAGAGTCAGAATCACACATCCAGCTCCTCAAAGCTCTGAACTTCATCTTTTTTTCCCCTCTTTGTCTTTAATTCCTACAGAGGAGAAGCTGACGACCTGAATACAAATGTCAGCGCTGTGTTTTTGTTCCTGTGTGGCCCGGCGTGTGAAGACGGAAAGTTTCTAAAGGTTTTGATCATCGGGGTTAAAGTTGCATTTAGTCATTTGTGGCCATTTGAAGCCAGAAAGACTCTAAAGCAAACTGACAAACACTGACTGTCGGCTAATCGTGTTGCTCTTCCACATCTAGCAGACACAGAGCAACATGATCATCCCAGTGGACTCGTGAGTGAGTCCACCTTATGAATATAAATCTGGTATTCTGTCTCTTTTAGCTCTGTGTTTGGTCTCCTCCACCTCCTGAGGGAAATAACTGGCTCTTTAACTGATAAATGCTCTGCTGTGTCTTTCTAATGTTTGCTGCTGTGCTGTATATTTAGATGCTAATACTTATATACTTTTACTTTAAGTTATTTCTACACTGCGGTATTACTACTTTTACAGTACAAGATTTGAATTCCACCTCTAGTGCAATAGATGTATAAAGTGTGTAAAATTTAATTACTTAAAGTACAAGTACTTAAGTAAACCTAATAATGCTGCCCACACACTTAGAGGAGAGTTGATCATTAAATATCAAACATATATCATTCTAAAGCGGGGAGCCGAAAAGCAATCTCCGTCCACTCCGGCGTTTTAGCCTTGTTGCAGAATCGAATTCCGTCGAATTAAAACTACCGAAAACGCACATCAAGTGTCCGTTCGCGCACGCTGGGCATGTGCATGCCGATGTTAACAGGAAGCAGATTGTCTGCCGCAGTGGCAGAAGATTAAGCGAAAGTAAATCTACTACAGACAAAGAACCACAGCAGAGATTTCTCTGCACGGAGCGACACCGAGGTGGAACTCTTACTGAGAGGAACACGGGAGCACAAAGAGACTGTGGCGACGCGAAACAGACTGAGAGTCGACGCAAAGTAAATACGGCCACATGTTATCAAGTGTTATCAGGGCTGGCCAATAAAACAAGAACAATAATTATCACAATATAATTTTTTTCAATAACAATATAACAAACAATCAATAAATACTAAATGTTCAACTTTATTCACTTAAATCAAATTTTATCAAGATGTTTATTTTGTTGGGGGGGAAAGACTAAAAGGAGCCTTTTACTTAACTTTACTCGTGCAAATTTGTTGACAAAGATTTTATCATAATAGTTGAAATCACAATTAACCATCAGGTTTCTTCAATATTCACTCAGGAGCAGAGATTAGCCTTTAAACTCGCATTGAACCCCCCCCCCCAGAAGAACATTGCCTAAACCAAAGTAATTGAATATACATGCATGTCGACTGGTTAACCGTAGAATTGACCTCGGTTGTGTTGCTAGATCTCACCCATGTTCTGTAAAGACTTGTCCTGATACTCGCTGCCATTATTGGTTTCATCAATGCCGTCAGGTCAGAGTCAGGTAAGGGCGGGTCTCTTGGCAGGGAGTTGAAACAACGGCAGCAGCTCCAGAAACCCCCAACGAAGGCGGATGCAAAAGTACCGACGATGACGAGAGTGGGAGAAATCAAACACGGCCAGTGTTGTGTGTGGTGCACGGCGGCCTGTCAGACGTGTGACAGCCTGCAGAGTGTAAAGATTTAATAAAACATACTCATTTTCTGATTGATTACTCTGGATTTCACATGCTGCCTATTTGTTAAGAAGTACTGTGAGAACCTAAATCCCTTGTGTTATGGTTTGATTTGTTTTTTAAGGTTGAGGTCAGACACACGCATCTTAATTTAATAAGCGATCAGAGAGAGAGAAATTTAATACACATTTTAATTATCAAAATATAGGGCCTCTGTGAAGAATATTAACAACCATGTGCTATTCTTAACCAATACATAGAATTGCTTCCTTTAATACTATAAAAAATAATAGGCTAAATAAAAACTAAACACAAAGTTAGGACCAATCATAAAAATGGCAATAAATTAGAAATGTTTGTCAAAAGGTTATTTATGTGTGGTTTCATTGTTTGCATGGTATTACTGCAATGACAAATATTTTAGCCAAAATCTGTACAATTAGTCAGGTTCATTAGCAATTTCTTATCCCATCCATCAACAGCCTCGTCAGCAGCATCGCAGCATCCACTGGTTCCCAGAATGACCAACAAAGTGGCAGCAAGAACAGGAGCTCTGCGGAGCTCAGGAGGACCGAGCTCTTGTTTATTCTCAACTTTGAGCAGTTCTGTTTTATAGTTTCACTGTCAGTGCTGAACGAGTGCTGTACTTCTGACAGGTAAACATTTATAAAAGGAAGTAGGCCCAACATGCTCCAGTACTGCACACAAGGCCCCGCTGCTCCTGGTCCACTGGGGCCGGATTCCAGAAAGTTCCTGTCTTTAGAAAGAGTCTAGATAGGATTTTTCTCAACGAACTTTAGGAATCCTATCTTATCTTACTTCATCCTGTCTTATCTCAGGTTAGGAAATCCTAAATACTCGATACAACATCGGTTATCAACTTTTATGTCTGTTACCTAGCAACCGATGCCGCTTTTCTCATCTCACAGAGCTAAACGGCTTTTAATCGCTGTTTTTTGGTCATTTTTTTTTATGAAACAAACTGAAAATGGAGCAGAAACAACAACTATCATTGAACTTCAGGTCAGGTGACTCGGAGGTGTTTGTAACCTCCATCAAGAAATCCGTCTACTGACTTTGTACTCAGCAGCGACGACACTGCAACTTAAGACATGGAGTCTGCTAACACTAAGAAAGACCTGATCCCAGCACAACACAGACTCCAACATAAACTCAACATGAGGATAAAAAACAAAAAATAGTTTTATCTGCTGAAGCCCGTCGGGCCAAATGTGAATCTGATCGACTGCGGACGAAAACGGAACAACATCGGCAGGGCTTTTAAATCATGGAGAAACCTCCGCTTTGTTTTGGGTCCAAAAACAGACCAGGAGTTGGCTTTCATCCTATTGGACAGCTAAGCTAACATGACTGCAAAGCATGTAAAATATATTTTGATTTTCTGCTTCAGTTGGCTCAAGTTAAATAGCGTTAGCTCGCCGGGGCTAACGCCGAGCAGTTGCTAATGTTGTCCGGTGCAAAGTTATATAGCTTTCACATTAACGTTACTTCACGAACAAATTACCCAGGTTACTTTCCTCTGTACCACAATGTCAAAGTGTCAAAGCCTGCAAGAAATGATGTAACGGTAAAAAGCTAATGTGGAGCGTAATTTGTTTACGATCCCACAGTGATGCAGCCACGAGCAGCTAGCTAACGCTACAGTAGCTTGCTGTTTGCTTCGTAACGTTCAATTTAGGGTTATTACCTTTTACTGATGGGTACACAGCTTCTCCACCTCTCAGTCTGTAACTAACATGACCCACATAATA